>BQNB010012322.1:0-36172 GCA_026074375.1 Tanacetum coccineum
TCATAAAATATTATAAAAAAAGCCAAAAACATATAAATCGTTTTTAGAAAATTTTATTTTGTCATTTTAGAGGTTTAGAAACCAAATTTACATTTTTAGGGTTATTATTTGCTTTAGTTGATAATTAGTCACGTTTTTAGGATCCCCGGTTTGCTTTTTTTAGTTTAAAATAGTTTTGCCTTAATTATTTTTAGTTTAAATTTCCTTAATTTTCCCGTAGTTTTAGAAAACCAATCAAAATCTTATTCCATTCAAGCATCGATTATCAAAACGACTCTCGACTTTCAATTGCATTCCTCGTTGGGGATAACGACCCGGGAATTATATATTTATATATTTATTTATATTTATATATAGTGAAGGGATTTCAATCAGATACCTTGTGATCTTCTTGATTTTCTTGGTTCTATTTTGTTCAATTCTTATCTCCTCCCTTAATTTCCCTACCACCTCCAAAGAGAGTTGCATGAAATCGCTTACAATAACACACATATACTCTTCGAGTTGCCTAACTTTTTCTTCTTGATCGAGTATAAAATTCATCACAAGATCCTCGAATTCCTCTTGTCGAGATGGTTCTGAGGGTAGCCGATACATTGTGTTGCTTGTCATTCCAAATACGCTTTCGCTTCTTCCCATTAACGAGATTGCTTCCTTCATGAGTGTAGATGTCCGATAAAAGTTTGCCAACCCAATGGCAAGTTATCAAAAAAATAGTTGCCCAAAACAAAAATCAATTCCAAATAAGTTGAGAGTCCAAAACAAATCAATGTATATGTATGCTATAGTGATTATGCGAGGCACTACTTAAACGTATTCAGCCTAACCGTTCCAATATCCAATGAAGTTCTAGTTGTATAGTGTGGCACAAACACTTGGTACAATGCACCCTTGTGCGGGGAGGGAGGAGGGGCTAATCTCCTAATAGCGTTATCCATAAGTACTAACGTCTCAATCCAGTTGAGGGGGAAAGTGAGTTAAAAGTAGTGGCGGGTTCCAAGCATACAACAACATACATAATAAGTTCAAGTTCAAGTTCAACACGATTCCAAAACAAGTTCAACACGTTCCACAAGTTTGCAAAGTTCAAAAACCAAGTTCAATAAGTTCAAGTATGCTCGAATGTTTATAAAACATAAAAGTACGAGCATAGAAATTTAATAAAAACACATCATGCTTTCCACCCCAAAACAGTTAAAATATGCAAAAAGAGGGGGATGTGAGAAACTCACCAAATGGAGATACCAAGATGAAAGTAACGAAGAAAAGCGGAGATGACAAAATCTCAACCGCGACCTATTAATAATAATAATATATTATTAATATTCAATTATGTAAAATATGCAACTCATTGTAATTACGTTATATGCATGTCGATTCGTACATTAGGAATCCACGAGACTACACTTCGCTTTTTATTTCCATTGGTTATCCATTTTCAGAAAATTGCGCCGTTTTACTAGCAACTAGTTATCGCTTAACGACTTGCCAAACGACCTCAACACTTGCTTATACTCCATCTCCAGGTTCCTATGTATATTGACTTACTACTATGTTTGCCCCAAAGATTTTAAGCAAGTTTTACCTTTCGTAAATACTAGCACACTATAACTAGTTTAAAACAGGCCTGCAGAAAGTTATCAAAAGTTTGGCAACAGCAGGCACCCTTAAACATTTTATAAAAATCTAAAAAAATACAGGAGGTCACACACATCATGTACAATCTCCAGTTTAAATTTCGTCCAAAAATATTAAGTTTTGACCCGCCTGCTCACAGCATCTTTACAATCGAATTTCTGGACAGCCTACACAGTTTTAACACTTAATCTTGTACAAAGGTTTTGACTAACTTTTACATCTTAAAAATCGACGAGGCCTAGTTCGTTTGAAAGTAGACTCGAAGTAGATAACTTTAGGGTCCTGAAAACCTAGAAAATCTTTTGGCATGACCAATATTATAACATCGCAAAGTAGACCCAAATTCGGATATAAAAGATGCCATTTTCTGAAAATTGCCGAAACCATTTCCTAACTAGAATTGGCCATAACTTTTTCGTTTTTAAGAGTTAGAAGCTCTAATTTATACCAAAACGATCATTGGAACGACCTCTACCATTCTAGACACTAAAATCTTGGTTCTCAACACACTAAACCCGCTGATTTTTAGTCCAAACTTTCTGCCCTAATTAAGGGTTATAAAACCCTTTCAATACATCATTATTTTTCACCAATTTCATATCTCACAATCTCAAACTAACCTATACTTTCATCTAAACCTAATTAACCATCCTAAATGATCACATGCATCCTAATCCATGGATTCCCAATTCACCAAAACTAACATGCATGTAAGTAATCTTTTATAACTTTAAAAGTAAAATAAAAAAGATGAAAAATAGCTTACAATGCAATCAAAATAGAAGAATGACAAAGAAAACAATAAACCCTTGGGGGTTTATGTTTGGCCGAACACAATAGGGACCCAAAACGAACCCAAAATCAACTTTTGTTATTCCAATCTTGTTAAAAACACTAAATCTTGCTCTCTTGCAACATTAATTATACCCAATTTGATCAAAACCCAAAAATTAAGAATCTAGTAAAAATCAAGAATTTGAGTAACTTGATGCATGCTTGATTTTTATTTGAAAAGGATGATGGGGGTTTAGTTTATTAGTGATTTGGGATTAAATGGAGGTGATTTGGGGTTGAAATTTTTTGATTCTTGGTGTGTTCTTGTGTGCTCCGATCGAACAGAAAGAAGGGAGAGAAAAGAGTCGTTGTTTTTGTGTTGTCTGTGTGTTTTATGTATTTATGAAAGAGGGAAAGAAATCTTATATACATAGAAACTATCTAGGATGTATCGACTAATAAAAAAATTCATAAGGGATGTTTGTTTGGGTTTATAACCGACCTCCCCCTTTGGGGTGGGCTTGGTTTGGCTATTTTGCTTAATTAATTTTTTTTTATACTACATGTTTTATCGGCCCAATAACTAATCTAGCTCGTTACTTGTTATAACAACATGATTTTTAACGCAGTTTCGGCCAAACGCGAATAAAAAGTGAAAAATAATTAAAATAAATTAAATGAGCTCTCATGGCTAAAATATGACATTTGTTGATTCTCGATCGATAAAACGGATAAATATCCAAGCTCGACTCGCAAATAATTAAAACGACGATTTTTACCAAATCGACTAAAAATAATAAAATAAATTTTATAAAATCAAGAAATAGAATTTATAAGTTCGGAATAAATAGCGACAAGAATATGAGTTACATCAAAACCAAGCTTCAATTGCTAAGAGAAATGTAATCACGTAAAAGTGACTCCATAATTAATTAAGAGAGTCAAATATGATACGTTTGCTTTCGGTTACTGACCTCAAAATTGACGGATGTCATATATTCTTTAGTGTATAAAATGAAGCACTTGCTTCCAAACACTCTAAAATAATCAAGAGTAGGTTTCCTACCTCTCAAGAGTTCGTAAGGTGTTTTTCCTAGGATGGATCTAGTTAGGATTCGGTTGAGGATGTATGTTGAAGTATCTATGGCGTTAGACCAAAACTTGAATAAGAAGGAGTAACGCGTGGCCAAGAAAATGATACATCCTTCTTTCAATTTTATATTTATCACAAAAAAATTGATCCTACAGTGTAACTAATTTCGTACGAGTTACGCGATTTCATGCCCACGAGTAAGTGCATCTCATTACTCTCGGCCGGAACATCCTACAGATTTGGCGATCACCAAGGATGACAATAATTCATGCCAATGATGAGGATAGAAATCAAAAAAAAAAAAGAGAGAGGTGCAGCCAATGTTTCAGTTGTCACCCCTCATCCTGGCTATAAATAAACCTCGTCCCCCACAACGTTTAGCAGCTAGCATAGTGTAGATTTGTTTTAGTTAGCTTTTTTTCCAAAAAAAACTGTTCAGAACTTATTATTGTGTAGATTAATGTTAGCTTATTGCAGCTTATTGGAGTTACTTGTAAAAGCTTTTCATCAGTTTATTTTGGAATATGTAACAAGATTTGTTCAAGTTTAATGAAGTTATTGGTTTGCTTATTTCTTTTTTTCTTCCTTAATTTCAAAGGCGTGCGTATTTCGTTTCCGAAAGTTATCTTCAAATCAAATAAGCGGTCGTTGGTTATCACAAAATTCGTTTGTAGCTGAAAAAAAAAAAAAATGGGTGGGGGAAAAATAATATATATAAAAAAAAAAAAAAATAAAAAAAAATATTTGGGGGGAGGGGGGGACAAAATAATATTATATATTTATATGTGGACAAAGTAAAATTGGGTCAAAAGCTTGTTCATTTGTTAAGGTTGCAACTTAAATTTTTAGAGCTTATTTTAGTTTTGTTTCAACTTATTGTTGATGGATTAGTTCAGCTTATTCGTTCGTTTAATGCTTAGTAATTTTGATCTCGATAGCTAATTTGAACTCTGATAAAGTGTGAAGAGTGTATGCTTTAATATAGATTTTGTTTATAAGCTACTACATTCGCTCACCGGCGACTAGTTAAGTTTTAAGTGCTTATTTCTTGTTTCATTTGCTTAAACCGTAGCTTATTAAAAAGTTTCATTAAACTCGTCACTAGATTGTTTTAATTTAGCTTATTAAAAATTTGTTTAGCATAGTTTCGGTTGATTCATGTTTTCAAAATCCCACACGTTTGGCCCAAGTTTGGTTATAAGGCCTTGTAGGCTGCGTTTGATTTTTAGAATTTCATTTTTGGATTAGTTAGTAGGCTGTTTTTTTGGTTTGTAGAAATTAGTTGATTAGGCCACGTTTTGCACAATTAGGTATGCGATTGTTAAATAGTATCTTGGGCTGTGTTGGTCAATGGACCATCGATTTGGGACAAGTATTTAAGTAAGCTAGAATTGCCAAATTAAAATTGTGTAATTATTTTATCTGTGTTGATTTAACATCTTGTTTGTGGTTTATTTTGTGATTCTGGTACGGGTCAATTCATGAGGCGTGGAGCTTAAGGGTTTATTTACAACCAATTTGATTATTTGCGTTTAGCTAAATAAAATCGGGTGGTATTTTCGTTATATGCGAGGTCTTCATATTGGGATTCCATTTTTCTCTCCTTTTTCCATACTTTTTTTTTTTTTTAGTTTAGATAAATTTAGCTTTATTATGTTTATTTAAGCTTATTTGAGCGTTATGCTTAGTTGAGTAGTTTACTTTCTATAGTCTTTCATATGAATCACTTTGCTTATTTCGTTATTAGTAAGAGCTAGTTTAGTAATTAGTATTTATTATTTTTTTTTATTTTTAAGTTAAAACAAAAACCAAATATTTTGTCAGTCAAGCTCAAAACAAAGACATACTCGGAATTTCAAGTCATCTCATCGCCGTAAAACGACACTCGGAAAGATAACTATTACTGATTCCTACAGTAATTTTCGTATCCAACGGATATAGCTATATAGTATGTACGAGCCGTGTTTGACGATTTGATCCCAACATGGTGCATTGCCGGGGAGAGGTGTACGATTTCACGTGGTGTTTGTAGTAGTGCCTTGAACATCTTTCTTCGTAAAGTTTATATTCGTATATTAGTAAGTATATATATATATAGTAGTATAATTATATAACATATATATATAAATAATATTATAAGTATATATAATATATAATCCAAAAATATTTTCTCTATTTTAGTTTTTATTTTTTCTTTTCTATTTATAAATTTTAAATAAATACCAAAAATATTCTTATTTCTATTATTATTATCTTTATAAAAATCTAAAAATATTCTCCTTTATCCTCTTATTTCATTTAATTCTTATTTTCTCGACCCTCTTATTTGTTTAATTCTTCATCATGTCTTCGTTTAACCATTATGGTTGTTCGTTTTGTGGGGGTCCTCATAATGGTGGAAATTGCCCTGGTTGTAGCGGATAGAGTCGGAACTGAGGGTTTTTTTTTTTTGTTGTTGTCTACGACCAACAACCTTTCCTAGCATTAGACGAACGATTATTCAACCCGCCCCCACAGCACCAATACGAGACATACTCGTGTAAATTTTATGGAGGGAACTCTTATCCGGGTTTCGATTGTCAAACATGGAATACACCCGTCTTTGATCAGGGTCCCTGTTACAATCAAGAATTTGGTTTTAACCAACCTCCACATTATTCTCCGAGTCAGCCACAACAATTTTTCTATTGTTGGTAGAAACTGCGAGTCCTTATGATACCTTTTAGTGTCAACCGTTGAACCAAAGTTTCTACAATTCTAATTCTTTTGGTTTTGACCAATGTCAACCCCCGCATCTCCGTCATTCATCAACCTCCTCAAGAAACAAGTGTGCAATTTTGTCAAGCTAAAGAAGACTTAGGGATTTCCTATAGAAAAAAAACCTTTTTAAGAAATTAAATCGTATATCTTTTAAAGAAAACGCCAAAGGATTTTATTGCTAAGCTTGGGAGAAATTTTTCGAAATTAACATAGAGAAAAACAACATCCTCACAGAAGAATATACAAGAATGATTCGTAAACTTCTTGAAATGTGAAAAATATAAGTGAGAGCTGCAGAGTATATTAATAGTCCGAGCTGGAATCGTCCCTCTGACTCTACGACCTAACTCTCCCTTATATATAAATCCTTCACCATTGCCTCTTACTTCGATGATGAATAACGACGAGGAAAGTTCTAATTCCCGAGAGAGACATTAGTTCTGAACTTCCTCTTGTTTTCAATCACAATGAAAGACCCGAGAGCCCGATGAACTCTCTAAGTATGGGGACAGCACTTAGCACTATTCTAGAAACGAAAATCAGAACGAGATAATAACGTCTAGTGTTGAGAACCTTGTCCCTAATCCCCAAGGAGTCTGAGATTTTCTGATGATCGAAACAGTGAGTGTGATGTGCCCTTTTGTGATAATTCCTACAACTTTTCTCTAAGCTTCTTTGATAGCTAAACCGACGATTTTTCCTTTATAACACAAGTCCAATTTTGATGAGACTTCCGAAGGAAATTTATTCGAACCCGCTTTGATGAGAAACATTTCTATCCAGATTGATGCTTCGTACATTTCTTCTCCTAAGATTAGATTCTCTTCTCGAGCCAGTTCTCCGGTGAACTCGCTCATATTGATTTAATTCCACCAGGAATTAATGAAGCCGACATTCTCTGAGGAAGACAGCGTCTTGTATGAGAGAATTGTTGTATGATAATTATCTCCTCGACCTCACGAAAGAATCTAATTCTAAAAAATTAGGATGCTCATAATCGATTCTTCTGTCCTCCCTCCTATCCCCTGTTGAGATAGTGACTCTCTTATGAAGGAGATCATTTTATCTCTAACTCTAGATACTCGATGCCCGCCAAAGCAATTGCCATTGAGAAAAGATGAACTAGGACTCTAAAGGGGATATCCTTTTCCTTGAAGAATTGCTTAGCAATGATTCCCCTTCACTTCCTGAAAATGAGTCATTTCATTTTGATGTTCCATCATCCCCTCGTCCTCCTGCGAAACCGCCGGATGATGGAATTTACCTTGAGCCCGATACGGGACTTTTGACTACCAAAGTGGTGGGTGATATTTCTGAACACTATGTTCTTATGCCTAGACTTTTGCCCACCCAACCCACCCTTTGTCTAGTGATTGACACTTTGCTTCCATTTTCATCCGAAAATGAGGACAAAGTTCATCTCTTATCTCATCAGGGCTTTCAAGCTTTCAAGCTTTTTTCTGAAAGCCCGATGATGATTCATGGAGGGGATATTCCTATCTTGGAGGTTCCGTTTCTCCATTTCTATCCTCTTTGACCAACTCAAGTATGGGGGATCGAGTCAGGCTCAAGACTCGGTTAACAAAAATAAGCGCTTCGTGGGTGGCAACCCATGCTTATCTTAATTATAGTAGTAGTAATGAATAAGTGTTTTGTGATACAAGGAGGCTCGCCTCTACCTTTCTCGTGTTTTGTGGTTTTTGTTGTGTATGTCTAGGATTGCCCGGATTTTTAAAGCCTCTCGTACTCGCGGTTTTGTCCTTCGATCACAAAAGCTTCACATCCTCAGCTTCATTTGGGAATCCGATATCCAAATCTTATCGACTAACGTTTTTCTTTAAGCATACCTAATAAACGGCTTAGGATTTACGTAGAGACCCTTCTTAAAACATTGAGGACAATGTTTAGTTCTAGTATGGGGGGATCTATCGATTTGATTGTGCCTGCAGCCGTTGTTTCAACTTAATCTCGTTTTTACCACATATACAAAAAATGAAAAAATTTCAAAATTGCAAAAATAAATAAGTGTTTTGTCACAATTTTTGACTTCCAGCGTGAATAAGAATAATTTAAGCTAGATCGGAGCGTGTTGAGCTCTAACTTTTTCCTTAACTTTGTAGACTAAGCATTCACATGGATCTTCGCAGAAGAACGAAAAATGATAGATTAATTATGAGTTGATGCTAAACACGGATTATTTGAAAAGTCTTACAAGCTCATGTGTGTAATCTGTGGCTTTCTCCCAATAAGCTCCTAACCGGAATAATATACGTGCTGTTTTTGAAAATTAAACTTAAATCAACAACTTTTGAAATGTAGTCAATAACATAATTTTAGTCTTAGTTCAAATTTATACTTAAATTTTTCAAAAAGAAATTTTCTCTATATATCGTGGTATAAAATAACCAAAAAATGAAAAAAAAATGATGATGAAAAAAAATGAATGAATGAATGATGAATAATAATTATAAACTGTGGCCTGATAAAAGTTTGCTGCATCTTGCCGGCTCACCAACCGATTTGGCAGAGCCTTTACTAAAGAAAGCCCCATAGTGAGAATAATAATCCGAGACTGATAAAAGTTTGCTGCATCTTGCCGGCTCACAACCGATGTTGCAGCCTTCTAAAAGGTCGAGGATTTCATTTGTTTAATGGATGTGTAATTATATTAAGTGTAATAAATGTGATTTAGTAAATATAGGGAAAATCTCTTTTTCTTAAATTTAAATATGCTTTTGAACTAAGACTATTTCATTTTGAGTTATGATTTTTCTAAATAAGCTATGTATAAACGGGAAACCCAAGAGTTAAAACCGAAGGTCCGTGAGTCCCGATACTAGTCTCTGTAGGGTGTCAAAAGCCTGGTCACTTAGCCGCAAGGTTGGGATGTGCCGAGACGAAAATCGCTACATAGGATGATCTCGCCTTCAAACTCATTATTCTCGGGTGGAACGTGAAGCATAGAATTTTGTAAAACGTTGATCCATGGTTGAAATTCAAAATGACACATTCACCTAAATATAATAATTGTCGGGAGTAAAAAGTTTACAAGTTGCAAATATGAGTAGTGTTAGCATCTTAACTTATATTAAACGGTGATTTCATTTTTAAGCTTGGTTTGGGACAAGTGAAAAGTCGGGAACGATGAATTTATCCTTTTTGGGGCATTTTAGGATTGAAGTGCATCTTATTCCGTGACCCTAAAGTTATGAAAATAACGAAAGTCAAACATGTTAATTAGTTGTTAAAAATAAAAGTTTAAAAAAAATAGAAAAGGGGAAAAATACAAAAATATGTGTGGGAATAAAGTGATAGTATATTTAAAAAATAAATGGGTCAAAAACTAGGTTCTTGTTTCAAAACTATTGATTCCTTAATTCCCCTTGATGAACACTTAGCTACTTTTCGAGGTAATTAGTAGAGGGGGATTGAGATTCTTGGTTTTCTAAATGTTTATTTATGGCATTACGTGAGGACATGGCAATATCTTAGTATGGGGGATTTTAATATGTGCTTAAATACACATACCTTTTACCTAATAAAACGAGCTAAAAAGACCAATAATGAACAAGAATGACATAAAATTGCATTGTATATGTGTATTTTGTGATTTGCAGGTACGTATATTCAATAAAAAGGACAAAAACAAAGGCAAAGCAGACAAAACCGAGCACGGGAATAGAAAGAGCACAGAAAAACTAGTCTAACGGTGCCCTCAGATTTTATTGGGCCAGCCCGTAACCCATTTTATGGGTCGGGCCAGCCCATTATTATCTTGGCCCAATTTAAGCCAAAACAAAGAAAAAAAATGAGTTAATATTATAGATGTCATGGGCACGTGCCCATGAAATTAATTCAAAATAATCATGTGACTATGCACTACCAATTGATGGCGAATGAGAGGAGTACGCGTGGCAAGGAAAATGATACATCTTCAATTTTATATTCATCACAAAAAAATTGATCCAACAGTGTAGACTAATTTGCGTACGAGGTACGCTGTTTCATGCCCACGTGTCATCTCATTACTGGCCGGAACATCCTGCAGATTTGGCGATCCGAGGGGACATGAATACATGCCAATGATTGGCTAGAAAAGAGAGGAGGTGGCAGCCAATGTTTCATTTTTCACCCCTCATCCTTGGCTATAAATAAACTCGTCCACCACAACTTTTGAGCAGCTAGCATAGTGTAGATTTAGTTTTAGTTTAGCTTTTTCCTAAAAAAAAATGTTCAGCTTATTTCTAGATTAATGTTAGCTTATTGCAGCTTATTGAAGTTACTTGTAAAAGCTTTTCATCAGTTTATTTTGGAATATGTAACAAGATTTGTTCAAGCTTAATGAAGTTATTGGTTTGCTTATTTCTTTTTTTTCTTTCCTTAAATTTCAAAGTGCTTATTTCTGTTTCTGAAAGTTTATCTTCTAAATCTGAATAAGCTGTTCGTTGGTTTATCTCAAAATTCGTTTGTAGCTTATATGTTTACAAAGTAAATCGGTTCAAGCTTGTTCATTTGTTAAGGTTGCAACTTAAATTTTTAGAGCTTATTTTAGTTTCGTTTCAACTTGTTGTTGATGGATTAGTTCAGCTTATTTGTTCGTTTAATGCTTAGTAATTTGGATCTCGCTAGCTAATTAGATCTCTTTTAAGATTTGTGAAGATTTATGCTTTAATCTAGTGTTTGTTTAATAAGCTCAAAATTCTCATCCTGCGTCTAGTTAAGTTTTAAGTGCTTATTTCTTGTTTCATTTGCTTAAACCGTAGCTTATTAAAAAGTTTCATTAAACTCGTCACTAGATTTTTTTAATTTAGCTTATTAAAAATTGGTTTAGCATAGTTTCGGTTGATTCATGTTTTCAAAATCCCACACGTTTGGCCCAAGTTTGGTTATAAGGCCTTATAGGCTGCATTTGATTTTTAGAATTTCATTTTTGAATTAGTTAGTAGGCTGTTTTTTGGTTTGTAGAAATTAGTTGATTAGGCCACGTTTTGAACAATTGGGCATGCGATTGTTAAGTAGTATCTTGGGCTGTGTTGGTTAATGGACCATCGATTTGGGACAAGTATTTAAGTAAGCTAGAATTGCCAAATTTAAATTGTGTAATTGTTTTATTTGTGTTGATTTAACATCTTTTTTGTGGTTTATTTTGTGATTCTGGTACGGGTCAATTCATGAGGCGTAGAGCTTACGGGTTTATTTAGCTAGACCGAATTTAATTATTTGCTTTAGCTAAATAAATTGGGTGGTATTTGTTTATTTGCGGGTCTTCAATTTGGTTCCATTTTCTCTCCTTTTTCAATACTTTTTGTTTAGATAAATTTAGCTTATTGTGTTTAGTTTAGCTTATTTGATCGTTATGCTTAGTGAGTAGTTTACTTTTATATAGTTCTTTTCATATTAATCGCTTTGCTTATTTGTTAAGTAGTATAATCTAGTTTAGTATTTTTTTAGTTTAAAACCAAAACCAAAATATTTGTCATTCAAACATCTAACAAAACAGTCTCATGAATTTCAATTCATCTCTCGCCGTGGAAACATCACTCGAAAGATAGACTATTACTCTTCCTAAAGTAATTTTCTTATCTAACGAGATATACTATATATTATTACGACATGCGTTTGACGATTATCATCCCTACTCCTCAGAAAACACCCATACGGCCGTATCCAAGACTTGGACTGGCGTATCAAACACGCTCACAGGACCACTATAAATAGTAAGCGCTAAAAAAAACAAAACACAAATTTTGGGGGGAGTTTTAAGTGTCGCGATATCATTATTCTCGAATACGCCTAAACCATAAAAGTCGATTTTTTAGAGGAGATAAAAGAGCCGAAGAGGTCTCGAACGCATTCAAATTCCATAGGGAGACAACGTGTAATTTTCTTATACTTTTGTAATCGTTTCCATTTTTGGTATTCATATCGTTAACTCGGTTGTTTAACCTTAGCTAAGCCATACTCTTGATATTACTTATGATGTTGTGAAGGCTATATACCTTCGGGTATTAGCCTATATTTAGTTAGATCTGAATGTTTGGTTTTGTTTATATCTTGATTGCTTAATTTATCATTGTATGCTTGTTTATGTTTATCAAATTATACTTGTTTATGTGCTTTAATATGCGACCTATCATTCAACTGGATCTAGTGATACATACCAAGTAATATAGATGCCAGGATAGCTCTCCATATAGTGATTAATACATCTAGAATAATAGGATCATAAATATTGTCCAGCTAAATCTGTGCTTGGATATGCTTCTGGCTTAACTAGATATCGGATAGTGCCTTTAGTTTAGTGAACAAGTTGACTAGCAGGTGTTCCTAGATAATTCAAAAAATAACATTCTAATTCCATTAGATAGTATACGGACAAGTGGACTACTAGTGTATAAATCGCCGTTAAGCAGTAAGTGGGTAAAGTCTCTATGAGCTAGGGTTTAACAAGATCACCATTGCTTTAATCCCTAAAATATATTATAATCAGCAAATAAGGATGCTTTATGCAAATGCTTTAATTGTGACAGAATTAATATGTCTAGGTCTTAGGAAGAAGTCCCGCCTAAGTCTTAAGAATGATATGCCACCTCGAGATAAGTAATCATTACACTGAATAAACAAACCAACTTCTAATCGGATTAACGATGGCTAATACAGTTTTCTATCATAAGGCTTGACCACTCTTTTATCTTCTGTTAATTTACTTGCGTGGGTTAAAGTTCCTTGAATTGATTGTAGTCACCACCAAGCCCGTTCTAGTCTCTCAGGCTGAAACCCCCCCTTTTACCTGTTAGAATTAGAATTAGAACTAACATAGGATTAGCATAGGTTTGACTTAGATTAGAATTAGATTTGATTAGTAAACCAAAATATTAATAAATTGAGAGATTTAACCTCGCTTCAAGTGTACGACACCCTACTTACCACGAATCTACCACCGACTGGGTACACTGCCCGTTAAAGTGTTGTTTTTGGTTAAGTCGGCAAAATATAAATTCAAAACTTGAATCATAAAAATATACACCACACAGCGACACATCAAGGATCACCAATATAAAACCATGTTTCGATCTATGGTTAAGTGGATAGGTAGACTAAGTCGGTGACTTAGGATTACACATAACGTCCTATTTCCATAGGTAGTTAAGTGGGCGTGGACTACTAGCATATGAATTTCCATTAAGTAGTAAGTTGGTAAAGCCTCCATGAGCTAGGATTCAATATAACCACCAATATAGTTTCCTAGATAGATTATAATCAACAGTGTGATCTTTATGCAGGTTTAGGTTAATTATGACAGGATTAACTAGCGACAAACCTCGAGTCTAGGGAGAAGATCCTCCTCACTTCGGAATGATATACCACCAATGAATTAATACAATCATTGCACGAATAGACAATCAAGGCATACTATTAGATTAAACTAGCTAATACGTTTACTCTCAGATTTGCTACTCCCTCCCCTCCCCCCTCCCCCCCCGCCCTCCATCCTTTTCCCAATCTTTTATTAATCATTTGTGTGCATAATTTGTCATCACCTTAGGATAGTTAGAACTAAATGTATGCCAGTCTCTCAGACTGAAACCCCCCTCTTTGCATTAGTTTAGGTTTAATTAGATTTAATTAGAATAATTAGGTTAGATTAATACTAAACCTAGGTAAATAAAATACTGGTAGAATTAAGAGTTAACTTCCACTCTCAGTGATCGACACCCTACTTACCACGAAGCTACATCTGATTGGGTACACTCTCCGTTAGAGTGTTATTTTTAGGTATAGTCGACATAAAATAAATAGTAAAACCTGATACATAAAATACCTACTTACAACGACACATCAGTAGAGAATGTAGGGAACATGGAATGTTTATGTGTGAGTGTGTAGGACTTTGTTTGTTGTGAGATAAAAGTGACAAAGGATATTAAACTTCCAAATATCCTAAACTTAAATAATCCATATGACATAATCGATGATTAAGCAACAATCACCATAATCAATAATCACCTTGATGCAAACAAGCTAAGTGCTTTTCAACTCAAGTAAAGCACTTCCCATAATGGGAAAGGATGCATTTACACAAAATGACCTTTGACTTTGTTTGTCCAATAAGGGAGTAACCTATTACGCTATTAGAGAAGACATATACATGGATTATGGTCATATGAATACTTTCATTTGATGGTATATTGAAAGTATGTATGTCTTAGGTTTGAGAGAAAGAGTTTTGGCCTTGGCTAGAGTTGTTTAGTAAAGAAGTTGAGTTGGCGTTTTCTAAAAATAAGAGGACTTGTTTTTTGCTTCTCTCTAAGTCCAAAACTCGTTGCAAGTTTCCCTAATAGCTTACATATCATGTACATACCTTTAATGAAAGATTTACACTTGTAGGGTAAGAGGAAATCCGACATTTCAAAAACCGAGCTAAATCCAAGCCGTGGTTGTCACGCGCCTAGCGTGCCAAACTAAGTTCTTGGTTCGACTCATTTTTGGCTATCTTTTGTGATTTTATTTGTTGCAAACTTTCATTTGTCATCGTTAAAACATAAAGGGAGACTTAGTCAATGTTGCACCAACCATCTCTCCATTTTTGATGATAAATGTTTTTTTTTTCCTGAAAGCAAATAAATTACAAAACGCAATGTAAATGAAGAACGATGATGATGTAGCTTGCTTCTTACGTCTTGATCTCGCCTTGTAATTTGGTAAAGCTTGACCTTGTCTTCACCCATGAGCTTGGCTCTTGCTTTCTTCTCCCCCTTTTATCAAAGCAAAAGGTGGGATTAATCTTGATATTTCACTTGAGCATTTCTAAAGGTAGAAAGTGGAAGAAGAAGGTATATATCTTCAAACGTACTTCCATAGATTGTTGCTCCCTCTTGTTCTTAGGTGGGGATCCATGTGTCAAGAGCATCACCGTTGTGATGTTCTTGGCTACATAGAGAGCAACACGCAACAAATACCAAGCAACAAACACATTCACATGTTCAAGTTCAACATGCATTGGTTTACCATTTGGATACTTGATCACATGGGTTAATATAATCATAATGCTATGTGTATCTCCAATACAAATGACTCTAATCACCTTTTTTTAGCATGATAATGTTGATAAATACTTAAAGATATAAACAAGCACAACATATTATTAAAACACATATTGGTGGATAACCACCATTATCATCAAAGTAACAAGTAACTAAGTTTGAATTTTTTTGTTACAACCATAATGAACATACCTCAAGAATCCTTATCCCTAAAGTTGTCACTACAACCCTCTTTGTCTTTGTCATTCTTAACAAGGTATCTTATGTTGGTAGCAACGACTAACATAAGTTGGATTGCCTCATTGATTGACTTGAACATCTCTCTATTTTCTTCCCTATGATCCTTAATGGATTTGATCATATCTATTGTATTTTCACAACAAATGGAATATCCTCTCTTAACAAGATTTGGGCTTAAGGGTTCTCTTATTTTTATCCCAAATCTGATCTTGCTTGACCTCTTAAAGAAGAGGTGGTGGGCACCTAGTGTTATCAATTCTATTTCTAATTTCCTCACTACATGTTTAAAGAACAACTACATTATCACCATCATCATCTTCATCAAGAAGATACATTCCCACGTTTGAAGCATGTGATTCATCGCTTAAGAGTCAAAGATTGATTATCGAGCATATTGTTCGGAGAGTCATTCAGATATTATAGAAGGACCATTCTTTAACCTATAATATAGTTTATTGATACTAATTAGGTGATACATATAAGTATAATACTTTGTAGTGTGCTCGATCTTGTGTGTAAAGTAGTCATTTCTTCTCAAACAAATAATACATCTAAATTGTTGAATAAAAGGACTGCCCACTCCTCGTATATTAAGCATACCCAGGAAGAAGCTTTGGTCCTTAGGGATATAGTCGAACATGTAAAAGCAAATTATCCTCAAGATCCACTTTTAGAGTATGCCTTTAGGTATACCAAAGTCATTCAGGATTTGCTTTCACACATAAGTAGATCATGCCCTAGCATCAACAATTGTGGTCCTCAATTAATTGAGGTCATACCAAGGAAAAAGGACAAGCAGGTTAGGTTTGCCGAATCACTCACATCCAAAGAAACCACAAAACCAGTTTCGACTTCAAACATAGTTTCTAACAAGCGTGTGTTGCATTCTACAGGAGTAAGACTTTCTACTAGTGCTAGCGGATCACAGCCTTCAGGCAATACCAAGAATGATAGGATTCTGCAAACACCAAGTAGTAATTCGAAGAATAAAGTAGAAGCTCACCCTAGGAACGTTAAATCTAGTTTGAATAAAAGAAATGGTACTGTTAAAGTTACTGGATCTGCGTCTGTGCAGAAATCCAAGAAACAAGATGATTCTGATTCTGTCTGTGTTAACAGTAATGATTGCATGTCTTCTGATAATGTGTGTGTTTCTAATGATGTGAATGTTGTGAAATCTCGTGCTAAACCTAAAAAGAATAAACCTAAGAAAGATATTTGGAAACCAACAGGAAAGGTGTTCACTCAGATAGGATATATTTGGAGACCTACCGGTCGGACCTTCACTATTGTAGGAAATGCGTGCCCTTTAACTAGGATTACCACTACTAATGAAGTGCCTTCTAGGAAACCAATAGTTCTAGACTCTGAATCACCCAAACCTGTGGTTAAATTGGTATACTCACGGAAACCTAGGAAGAATAAAAATGCTGAGTCTGTTAGCAAAACTAAGGTTTTAAAACCAATGTCTGCTAACAAACAGGAACCCAGTAAATCCTGGGGATCCACAAAAACCAATATTCCATCTACTTCTCTGAATGATTGCAGAGGGTTGTCCAAATCATGTCCTCAGGCACTTGATTCCGGTCTCGAAGCACATGACCCGGAGATCGCTCCTCAGCTCACCATTTCGTCAGTAAATTCATGGAGTACAGTTAAATTCGAAATGATCAAGTTGCAAAGATCATAGGTTTTGGAGACTATCATATTGGGAATGTACAATCTCAAGGGTTTATTACTTGAAGGAACTAGGGCAATAATCTATGTTTTCTGTGGGACAATTCTGTGATTCCAATCTTGAAGTGGCTTTTCGTCAACACACATGCTTCATTCGCAATCTAGAGGGTGTTGATTTACTGACGGGATCTCGAGGGGATAACCTTTATACTCTCTCTCTTGGGAATATGATGGCATCCTCTCCTATTTGTCTATTGTCAAAGGCGTCTAAAACCAAGTCTTGGTTATGGCATCGTCGTCTTTCTCATTTGAACTTTGGTTCTATCAATCATCTGGCAAGACATGGACTTGTACGAGGTCTCCCAAAGCTCAAGTTTGAAAAGGATCACTTATGTTCCGCATGTGCATTAGGCAAAAGTTCTAAGAAACCCCACAAACCCAAATCTGAAGACACCAATCAGGAAAAACTCTACCTGTTGCATATGGATCTATGTGGGCCAATGCGTGTCGCGAGTGTCAGTGGAAAGAAGTACATCCTCGTTATTGTTGATGACTACTCTCGATTTACTTGGGTAAAAACGCCTGCGATCAAAAGATGAAGCTCAGTTTTTTATATCCAACTTTTGAAATGATCCGGTACGACTTAAGGAAACCGTCCGACGCATCAGAACAGATAATGGAACTGAGTTTGTTAATCAGACATTGCGTGAATATTATGAGAAGGTTGGCATCTCTCATGAAACATCAGTTGCACGCTCTCCACAGCAAAACGGCGTTGTTGAAAGACGAAATCGTACGCTAATTGAAGCAGCACGCACTATTTTTAAATTAGCAAAAGCTCTTTATTACTATGGGGCGCGAAGCGTTACACAAACCTGTTATACCCAAAATTGTTCCATGATAAGTCTTCGTCTACGGCAAAACGACCATATAGCATTTGCACAAGCAAACCCACCGATCTATCTTATCTACATGTGGTTTGGTTGCAACTTTGTTACCCAACGAATGATAGTGAGGAATTTGGTAAGTATACACCAAAGGTGATATTGGTATTTTCATTGATAGCACCCACAAAGAAAGCTTTCCGGATTTACAACAGACGTACCAACAATCATTGAAACTATCACGTTGATTTTGATAGCTGACCGCGATGGCATCTGAACACCAGCAGTCCAGGACCTCGCTTGCATGAATTACTCCTGTATCAATCAGTTTCAATGAAACTCGTGCCACACCCTTTCTCCTTCAACACCAGTTGTAATCAATAACACCATCGGAGATCTGATTGGATTTGTTTTTCAACAATTATTGATTATTTCACTTAATGTTGGATTTCACATGCACCAGAAGTCATTGCTCCTATTCCTGAAGCAGTTGCACCTGAACATGCTGTATCAACTGGTTCACCTTCCTCAACTACAGTTGATCAAGATGCACCATCACCAAGTAACTCTCATACACCACAAGAAACTCAAACACCTATTATTTCTCATGATGTTGAAGAAGATAATCATGATATTGAAGTTGCACATATGGGTAATGATCCGTACTTCGGTATTCCAATTCCAGAAGTTCCTTCTGATCAATCTTCATCAGACGTTATTCATACAATTGTGCATCCCGATCACCAAGTTTCTGAACACACTAGCAAATGGACGAAGGATCACCCACTTGAGAATATAATCGGTGCTCTTGACAGACCAGTTTCCACACGACTCCAACTTCATGAACAAGCCCTATTCTGTTACTATGATGCCTTCCTAACTTCAGTTGAACCCAAGAACTACAAAGAAGCATTAACCCAAGCATGTTGGATTGAAGCTATGCAAGAGGAACTTCATGAATTTGAACGTCTGGAGGTTTGGGAACTTGTTCCTCCTCCTGACAAAGCATTTGTCATCTCTCTTAAGTGGATCTATAAGGTTAAACTTGATGAGTTAGGAGGTATTCTGAAAAACAAGGCTCGGTTGGTCGCTCGTGGTTATCGTCAAGAAGAGGGTATTGATTTCGAAGAGTCATTCGCTCCGGTTGCAAGATTAGAGGCTATTCGAATTTTTCTGGCATTTGCTGCTCACATGAACATGGTCATCTACCAAATGGATGTGAAGACTGCGTTTCTGAATGGTAATCTGCGAGAAGAAGTTTATGTTAGCCAACCGGACGGATTTGTGGATCCAGACAAACCTAACCACGTATACAAGCTTAAGAAAGCTCTTTATGGGTTGAAACAAGCTCCACGTGCGTGGTATGATATGTTGTCTTCATTCCTGATATCCAATGACTTCTCCAAAGGCTCAGTGGATCCTACTCTGTTCATCCGTAGAGAAGGCAACGATCTAATTCTGGTACAAATCTATGTCGATGATATTATCTTTGCTGCCTCTACACCTGAACTGTGTGATCTATTTGCTAAAATAATGTGTTCAAAATTCAAGATGTCGATGATGGGAAAAATCTCATTTTTCTTAGGACTACAGATTTCTCAAAGTCCCAGAGGCATCTTCATAAACCAGTCTAAATATGCTCTTGAATCACTTAAAAAATATGGCTATGAATCTTGTGACCCAGTGGATACTCCCATGGTGGAGAAATCCAAACTGGATGAGGATAAAGAAGGGAAAGCTGTAGATCCATCACATTATCGTGGTATGATTGGCACCCTCCTCTATCTCACAGCCAGTAGACCTGACCTACAATTTGCTATATGCATGTGTGCCCGGTATCAGGCTAGGCCTACCGAAAAGCACCTAAATGCAGTAAAAAGGATCTTTCGGTATCTAAAAGGAACCGTTCATCGGGGTCTTTGGTATCCGAAGGATTCCTCCTTTGCACTAACGGCATTTGCAGATGCGGATCATGCTGGTTGTCAAGATACACGCCGTAGTACTTCTGGCAGTATTCAACTGTTGGGTGATAGACTTGTCAGCTGGTCGTCTAAAAGGCAGAAAAGCGCTGCGATATCCAGTACGGAAGCTGAATATATTGCTTTGTCCGGTTGTTGTGCTCAAGTCCTTTGGATGAGATCACAACTTACCGACTATGGCTTTGGATTCAATAAAATTCCAATGTACTGTGATAACAAAAGCGCTATCGCCTTATGCTGCAACAATGTTCAACATTCCAGATCCAAGCATATAGACATCCGGTTTCATTTCATCAAGGAGCATGTTGAGAATGGGGTGATCGAACTTTACTTTGTCAACACGGAATATCAATTGGCGGACATCTTCACTAAAGCACTTGGACGAGAAAGAATTGAATTTCTTATCAACAAGCTGGGAATGCGGAGTTTTACGCCGGATACTCTGAAACAATTGGCAGATGAAGTTGATGAATAGTGGTGGTACCTATTCAAAATATCCTGTATCATACGTATATACTTAAAATCAGAAAAACACAAAAAGATTTTTATTTTTATTTTTTATAAAATCAGAAAAACCAAAAAGATTTTCTTTTATATAAACATTTCAAAAACAAAATACAAAATTAAAAATTGAGAAAAATTCAAAAAGAAGTGTTACAATGGCATGTCTTCTGCAATCGATAACATTTACGGTCTTAGAAATGTCATTTAACAATGATACAAGTCTGTAAATGAAGTTCGAGCAGAAGTTTCAAATGTTTTCAAAACATGCCATATGGCTTGCTATTATTTCAGATAGCAACCCGGTCATCATTTTAAAGGCAAGTATTTCAAAAAGAAATCTTGGCCTCTCAACGGGAATTTATTCTCGGGCATGGTCTACTTTATGACCATGCAAAGGCTTGTGATTACTTTGCATCACAACCCGTGCTTTCTGTATCCATAAGTGTACGTTTCAGTGCATCTATGTGATTAAATAAGAGAAATCTTATTTAACTTGGTGTTTGTTGTTTTGTCACACACAAAATCATTCCATCTTCTGAAAATACTTTTCAAAATACATTTGACTTCTCAAACAATGTCTACAGCTCTTTAAATAGAAAACGGGACATTGTTTGAGGGGGAGAGAATGTCAAATTTCTTTGTCATGATCAAATGAGGGAAAAGAATTTTCAAACGGTTATTTGTGCCTTATGTGTTACTTGTTTATGCCTTTAGGACTATAGGTATGAGAGTTAAAACATTTAGGACTATGTGTACTAGTGGTTTTCTTGAATATACCTTATAAATCTTAATGTGCAAAATTAATAAGTTGTGTAAAACATGGGGGGCCAAATATGCACTAAGATGAAAATCATCTTTACACCATCAAACCTCTCCCATCCTTGTCACTGTTTACACGAATCTCTACACACTCCTACACACACTCAAACACACACACGAACACATTACACTCGAATCAATCCAGTCTAGCTGATTCACTCCATTTCATACCAAAGGTATAACTAAAATCGTGTTTTTCTTCACATAATCAACTCAAATCCTAAAAGGAATTAAACGATTTCGCCGATTTTGATTGAAGTTGCTCTAATCTTAAAATTAGGGTTCCTAAAATCGAACTTGGATAAATCCTTCAATTGATTGAGGGTTTTTGTTGTATTAGATGTAATATATGCCCAGGATAATCAAGTGTTATTATTTGTCGTGTTTTAAACCTGTTCGTGATTGTTATGTACTTGTTTGGATAGATAAATGCACAAAGATTAAATGTTTGTGTTTAAAAGCGTTATATCGTAGTCTAATGGATATGATAGAATAACATTTAGAGTCGATCTAGCACAGGTTTAAGAAATCCAATATTTTCACAAACTTGTTTGAATCGAATGAATATAACCTAACGAGTAAAATGGTTGTGTTGATCGAACGAGTGATGTTCTGAGGGTCGAACGAGTGTTTGCTAAAATGAATCGAACGAGCGTTTATATGTGTTGATCGAACAAGTGATTTTTAGAAATGATCGAACGAGTGTTGTTTTTGAAATGATCGAACGAGTGGACATAAGTGTTGATCGAACGAGTGACCGTATGTGTCGATCGAACGAGAGTTTTTAATATTTGTTGATCGAACGAGAGTGTTTATATGTTGATCGAACGAGCATGTTTTTGTTGATCGAACGAGTGATTTTTCAAGAGTTGATCGATCAAGTGACTATTAATGTCACTCGTTCGAACGCATGAGTGTGAGGATCGAACGAGCACAAGTGCTATTCATTGAGGATCGAACGGTTCATGTCATAACACACTTAAGTGGAAAGTGTTATATCGTAAGTCAAATATTTGTAGAATAAGAGGTTTTGCCGGGTTTTTTAAGAAGATGTTTTTTTTTAGAGTCGATTATTTATAGCACATAAGATAAAGAAACAATCAATCAAAAACTTGTATATTTAAATCGATAAAACGAATTATGAGTTGTGGAATCTGTTCTCACGAGTGTCTCTATGTATTGGGGTTAGTCGAACGATTGATTTTTTTATGGGACCGATCGAGTCAGAGATTATATAAACATGGGACTTTTGTTGGCCGGTGTTTGTGAGATGATTGTTGGTGAAGTTTTTTTTTAGTTATAACCCATTTCCTAACTTTGACACTTTTCGGCCCTCACCCACCCCTCCTCATCTTATATACTTATTAAATCTTACACAATATGTTTTATTTAAGGTATATTCAGGGAAAAAAAAAACAAAATAGCACACTTGGTCCCTTATGTTTTATCACTCTCATGCCTATAGACAATTAATTTAGCAACAACAACTACCCCTAACCCCTTAAGGTATAAATTATATATTATTATTATAAGACAGAAAAGAAACACATAAAAGCACAATTCAAGTTTAGTTTATCTATGAGAAATTACTTTAACGTTTGAAAATATTTTTTTCCTTTTTTTTTTACAGTCAATTTGATTTATGACAAGAAAGAAATTTTTTGGACATTCTCTCCCCTTAACATATGACCCGTTTTCTATTTAAGAGCTGTAGGACCATTTTTTTTGAGAAGTCAAATGTATTGTGAAAAGTTATTTTCAGGACCTGATGGACGAGATGATTGTGGCATGTGTGTTTTTTTTACATTATGTGACAAAACAACAAATCACCAAGATAATAAGATTTCTCTTTATTTAATGAACATAGATGCAGACTGAGATGAGACGTATGAGTCATCTATGAAGTAGAGATATAGGTAATCGAACGAGGTGTTATAGCTAAGGAAGCAAGACGGGTTCTCGAGTTACTCTATTAGTGTTGATTTTACATGCTACCGAATAGTAATCACAAATAAAGCTCTTTACAATGTCTGTATTTGCATGGTCATATTTAAATAGTAGACCATGCAATCCAACGACGTCTTAGTGTTAAAAATATGAGGACACGAGAATAATAAAATTTCCCTCTCCAGATAATGAGGGCCAAAAGTGCAAGTTTCTCGACACGTGATGTGTGGTAATCTTATGTTGGAAAATTGTGTGCCTTTAAGATGTATATGTGACTGACGGACGTGTATGTTGTTGGTTGATATATTTCGTTAGTTGCTTGCTAATTTAGTTGAAGAGAAGTGTCGAGAGATACAATAGAGCCAAACGAAGTTCCACTCAAATTTTCCAAGTGCCCCAAGTATCTGATCCATTACCATAAAATTGTGCCTCCCTCCCCATATCCCCAACATCAAACTCAACCAACCAAAAACTTCTTTAAACCAATAATAACCTTAACCATCTACATACCCTGTGACTTACGACATGTCCGTCTAGAAACCATCATAAACTCAGTGTTGTACCACAATAAATGTCAGAAGAATGATAAACTACAAATATCAAAAAAACAACCATACAAACAAAATACAAAATACAATATTACACACGCACTACATGTACACCACTCCAAACAAAAATTAAAACGAGAGTGAATGAAGACGATTGCCGAACTATGAAACACCTTACCCCTAAACCAAACTGATAAATATAAAATCACCAAACCATACAGAAATCACGCGAGAGTATCCTTGACAGTAATGGACAGACTTTAACCCCACAATGTGACTGACACATACTCCCATGACTTAGTATCATCCTCTCCCCAAATATGACTGTAAACATGGGGGGCCAAATGTGTCTAAGATACAATTCGTTTTTTAACACCATAACCCCCACCCGTCCCCTTCACTGTTCATTCACTCATCAACACACATCCAAACACATTCAATCTCACACACGAACACTTTCACACTCGATTCACATCATTCAAAGCTTACTCACTCCATTTCATCAAAGGTATAACTTAAATCTCGATCTTCATCTCCTAATCAACTCGAATCCCAAAAGGAATTGTGCGTTTTCGTTATTCTTGATCATAGCAGCCCTAATTATAAAATTAGGGTTCGTCAAATCATAAAGTGGTGAAAACGTTTAATTGTTTGAGGGCTTTTGTAGTATTAGGTTTAATAAATGTATAGGTTATCCTAGCTTGATTACTTGTTGTGACTTAAATGTTTTCTTGAATGATTTGTGTTCGAAAAAATTAGTGTAAAAATGCGAAATAATGTAACAATATGATATGGTTGTGTATGAGATTGTTATGGCTCAATGAAAATGCTAGTTTAGAGTTAAATGTAAACGTCGATCTTGCACAAACTTAAGAAATCGATTGCGTATATGGACCGATCTAGTAACGTATGTTGAATCGAACGAGTGTCTTAGTGTAAGGGTCGATCGAGTGATTTATGGACCGAACGAGTATTATCTAACAAGAGTCGAACGAGTGTCTAACGAGTGGATCGAACAAGACCTTTACAAAATAGATCGAACGAGCGTCATTTAAATTGGATCGAACGAGTGGATCACTAGTGAGGATCGAACGAGTGAATACTTGTATGGATCGAACGAAGGGACTGTATGGATCGAACAAGTGAATACCTGTGTGGATCGAACGAGTGGTTGCAAATAAGGATCGAACGAGTGACTATTTAACTAGACCGAACGAGCACACGATTGTGAGGATCGAACGAGCACACCATTGTGAGGATCGAACGAGCACATGTTCTAAGGACCGAACGAGTGCTTGTGTACATGGACCGAACAAGTGAAATTTCAGTGCAAATCGATCTAGCTGTTTTTTTAAGGACCGAACGAGTGTTATTCTTTGAGGACCGAACGTGTAAAGTTATCAACACTTAACCAATTCTTTGACATAACACACTTAAGATCAAATTTTTTCTAACTAAGATTAAATTCAACAAATCTCTTAGTTTCAAATAGACAGTAAAAGCTTGACAAAACCAAGGTTAACTACATTCGACTTAATTGTTAGGATAGGTGCCTTTGTCTTACACGCTATTCGTCTATCTAAGTAGATTGATCTTCAAAAGTGCTAAATGTCATAAAGGTTCTCATGAATGATTGATTGTGTTTTCTTATAAACTGCACTCACTCTTTCTTAAACAGACTCATGGCACTCTCAATAGCGGATCAGATTGCTTTGGATGATGCATTGGTGGCTCCTGCTGACCGACTTAAGATTGGAAAGTGTAATCTTCGCTTAAGTTCGGATGTCACATCAAAGGAAGCAACCCTTCAAGTGGTCTACGATGTGCTAAAGCTCACTCCTTTCTACAAGGCTTTCCAGGTCACTGCTGATGCTCCAGAGATCTATATGCAGGAATTCTGGGCTTCTGCTTATGTTCACAATCGATCTGTCCGATTTAAGATGAATAACAAGAAACACATCATCGGTCTTGAGCAATTCAGGGACATTCTTCAAATTTGCCCTAGAGTCGGTAATAAGAAGTTTGTAGAACCACCTCTTGAGAAGGAGATCCTCATCTTTCTAGCTAGTCTTGGTCATTCTGGAGATATAAGGAAGATCACTGACGTTAATGTCAATAAACTGCATCAACCCTGGAGATCATTTGCTGCTGTAATCAACAAATGTCTCAGCGGTACACCATCATATGACAGTCTCCGTCTTTCTCAAGCTCAAATCTTGTGGGGTATGTACAATAAGAAGAACGTTGATTATGCATATCTTCTGTGGGAGGACTTCATTTTCAAGATTGAGAACAAAAATACGAAGAAGGGCAGTGCGATGTACTATCCTCGGTTCACCAAGTTAGTCGTCAACTATGTCATGGAAAAAGATCCTTCAATTCCTAGAAGAAACAAGGTCAATTGGCACTATGCCAGAGATGACCCAATGTTCACTACAATCAATGTTATATCAAGGAATGAAGCCACTCAGTTGTACGGGGCTATCTTGCCAGTGGCATTAACCAACGAGGACATCCGCAACTCTGAATCATACAAAGAGTATTATGCTAGGGCTTCAGGAACAATTCCTCCTAAGACAAAAGGAAGCAAGAAGAAAGCTAATACAGATGCAATCCCTAAACTGAAGCCTCCCACTGCCCCCAAGGAAAAGAAGTCTGGAAAAGCAAAACTGAAGACCACAGAATTGAAGACCATCTCTGAGGCTGACTTGACAGAGGCTGAGCAACTCAAAATAATCACAAAATTGTCACATAGAGAAGCCGTCAGAATCATAGCTCTTTTGATATGAGTGTTCCTGGAGCAGATGAAAGGTAACTGGTGTTACACAGGGGTACTGATGCTCTATATTATTATGACTCAGAGGATGATATCTCTTGGAAATCAAGTGATGATGATCAAGATGAGGATGAGCAAGCTGAAGATGATGAAGAATTCAGGTAAAAATGACATTATATAGACTATATCAGGTGCTTGAAGATGATGAAGATGATGAGCAAGCTGATGATGACGATGATGATGAACATAACGATGATGAGAATGCTCAAGAAGATGATGATGAACATGATGATGATAAGAAAGCTCAAGATGATGATGATGAAGAACTGACTGAGTCAGATAATGATGTTGGTGTTGATTTTGTCCATCAATAGATCACGACTCATGATGATGAATATACATGAAGAGGATACTATGAAGATGATTCTAGTGATTCATCATCAGATGAGGAAGATAGTGTCAATGACGTTGAAAGGAAATCTCGACGCGAATTGTTGCAAGGAGCAATGTCGGATGAGATGCTACAGTGGAAAAGGATCAAGGAAATGAGGCAGTCAAAGGATACTAATACCGATCTTGATGAAGAGATAAAGTAATGAAGATGTGAAGGACGACTCATGTGACCTATCTCGGTTTAATCCTGATGGTCAACAACAAAGTTCGTTCGGTTTCATAGGATTCGTCTCCAACATGCTCAATCCAATCCAAGATTTGGTTGTTGATCGAATATTTTTGGACAACCTACTGAAGCCACCTCTCTCATGTTACTCAGTAACAGCCCATCATGGAGCCATTCCTTCACTGCACAAATCAATCGCCTTCAACACGCATCCTATTCGTTATTCAAACTCAACAAACACCTAAATGATGACACCGGCCAAACACTACAAGTCTTACTACACAAATCTTCCTAACTGTGCCTCGTTGTTTGGCTTTGATAACAGACTGAAGCTGTTTAGACGGACAGCTTCTCAGAACTCAGACAAACAAATCAATATGCTGACGCGCTCTCCTCTATTCCTAGCACCGTTGAGCATTATCTAGCGAATAAAATGCAGGAAGCTGTGGACGTTGCAGTCCAATTGAAGTATGAGAGAATTCGAGAAGAGTCTTCTACTGCAAATCAGAAATTCCTGGAGTTCATTTGTTGACGGAATGAAGAAATATCATCAGAAAAAGGTTCTCTAAAAGAAGTCTCCAAATTTATTCCAATGTCCGAGAAGTTAGTCACGATCAACTCGAGTCTGAGGTACTCTTGGTTCGAATCATCAAGGAAGCTAACACATCTATGCTGCCTGGTAGCTGGCAAATATGTCAGAATTAGAGCTTTTAAAAGTTCTTATATTGACAAGATGGAGCTAACTACTTTATCAAAGGTTCTGACATTCAAAGATAGCTCTCAAGGTTTTAGTTGAGGCGTATGAAGCTGACAAGATATTGGTTAGATACATATGGGGATACAAGTCACAATTAAAAAGACCTCGGATGGGCAGATGGATGATGAAGACCCTCCGCTGTACTGAAACAGGGTCCGGGGGTCCTAAAAGAAGAAGGTCAGGAAAGGGAACCCGCTTCTAACCAGTGCTCCATGTGAAAACGACAATCAAAGACATACAGGAAAGATACCAGTACAGGATCTAAGACTCACAACGAAATCTGTAGCAATCCGCTATTAGTTCAGTAGGGGATTGCTAGGCACTCTACAGATGTTTTAAAGGGTCCTGCAGACCAGGAGTTCGAAACAGTGTCCAAGATGAAAAGCAGAACAAATGAGGTCCAACATCTTCCTGATGGTTCAAAACCTACGTGGATACCTTTCTCCTGATCATGCTGCGGAATAGTCTGTTCTAGCAATTCATGAAACTGTCCAACCTTGGTTAAGTAGTCTGCACAACAAGACACTCGATGAGTCGTTCGATTGAACTAACCGATTCTTCATTTGACTTCTACGCTTTTGTGCTTTAGACCGGCTAAATGTTCAAATCTAACACCTGAACTGCTAGCTGGGGGGTTGTCAACATTTGAGCTGATGAAGGCTCTTGCAAAGAGTTGGACTGAAATGCGGAAATTTTTGTGAGGAGGGTCTACAAAGCCACAACCGAGAAATTAGTCTGGATCAACCATGATGGTCGTACAATATCGCATGATCTTTTGGTGACGACAGCACTACCGTTGTTCCTAAGTCTCAAGGTCGTTCGTGTTTTAACCATTTATCATTCATCAATATACGACCTAGAATCTACGTGTGTGGTATTTGTGTCAAGCCGAAAGTACTCTACTTCAGTAACGAAGACTAAGGCTGCAGATTTTCGGACATATCAAATGGATAGAAGACTTAGTGCCTAACTCGATGTGGAGTCAACCACGATCCACTCAAATACGACAAGATTCGCCCTTCTGGGGAATCTCGCAGTTGGGGGGCAAAAGCGGAAGACAGTTCTATGCATTTCAACCTAAGGGAATCAGCTCGGACGTCTATTCAAAAAGACGGTTTTAATTGCTGTCAACAAAGGTACCTAAAATGTTGAAATTGTCGCATGGCATGATTATAAGCATCTTGGACTGGGATTACAGTTACGAAGGGCATGATGATGTTCTCTACAAGTTCAAAGAAGGCGACTTACACAGACTAAGGATCCAAGACATTGAAGATATGCTGCTTCTTCTTGTGCAAGGAAAAGTGACTAATCTAAGCGTTGAAGAACGTATTGCATTTAATGTCTCCTTACGAATGTTTACACGAAGAGTTGTCATCCGCGAGTGTGGAAGATCTTCAAATGGGTGTTGAAGTTATCAGAGAAACTTAACCTCACCAGCAGACACGTACGGATCAGTATCTGAGAAGACAAGACGCTTTATACTCCATACTCGATAAGAGGATTCATATACGAGATAAAGTTACAAGAAGAAAACCGATTGATGCGCATTGACAACTCCAAAACATCAGCGATGGTACTCTAGATGACGTTGGATATGATTCTAAATGATCGCCTCAAGGGAATAAGAATGGAGTACTTGCCACAGACTTTTTGGAGCCAACGCGACAAAGCAAACGCGAGAGCTATGATCCAGGCGATTGACAAGAGGCTAAAGACAAGGAGGATAATGAGGAGTTTGGAGAGATTTGTCGGTGGACGACAATACGGGGGTGACCTACGGCTTCTACAAAGGACCATATGATTTATCATATGTTGTTCTCATCCTAAAAAGGTCAATCCTCGTAAATAAACTTATCTTGTGAATATGTGCATTATTATGTAGACTTATTGGTGAATTATAAGATGTGCTCGAGTACAAATTTTTTCAAGAATTTCTCAGTAAATTCAAAATTTTTAAAAATACATTGTACTCGGCATCATCTTTATATACCCTAAAAGGTTGAGGGGGAGCAGATAAACATGTTCCAATCTTGCTAATTATATCTCATTTTGTCCCCAAACGGTTAATCAATTGATATCCAAAATATCAAGGGATTAACATTTTGGATAAGGGGAGAAAATGTGATTAACCGGACTTAATAAATACTGACAGAAGTGATCAAATAAAATGGACTCAAGGAGTCTTCTTTCTTTTCCATAGCATGTTACTACGATTACGATTGCACATGTTAAGCGGGGAGGCTTTTTGTGATAATGAAAAACTTTCAATGTGTAAATTTTTGATATTTATATCAAATACCTTTGATTGAAATTTTCATGTTTTTGGAAGGATTGTGATGGAAAATACCCAAAAGCTGGACCATGTTCTTAAAATTTAGTGAAGTTATAAGTCGGTTAGCTTAGGTTTTCAGATCCCAAGATCCAGCCAGAAACCGGTAGGGATCTACCCAAGGGATATTCCACTTAGATAGTGTAGAAGTCATTAGGTATGATTAAAAAAGAGAAAAAAGTAGGAAACAGGTAAATAAATGCGACTGAGTTGGAGCTAACACTGGTACAAACCTAAACACGAGTGATTAGTTATGAAGTCCGGGTATGCATTGAAGGGGTTGAAGAATGAAAAAGAATGTAAGGATATTAATGGGTGAAAACAAAGAAGCCCTCCATTTACACTTAGCAGAACACGGGGCAATACATATGCTGTCAGAAACCACTCAGGTGTTGGTCTGATCATGAAGACAGCATGGACGCAAGTGACGCCTATTGCACAACCCCTCCCAGCTACTCAAAGTCAGAAAGACTTTGTTTCAAAACTCACGGAGATACACTCATTTCTATTGACTTTCTCACTCCGAGTTAGTTGATATTGAAAAGGTGGCACTCAGCTCCAGCCTCCGATCACTAAAATCAAAGTGCACTATTGAGTCTAGAGCCAAAAGAGATCATCCATAAATCTCATTAGGACACTTGTCAAATTATCCTTGCTAAGTCACACAATGTGAATTACAAGATACCATCTTTAAAGAGTCCTTGCATTATCCTTGTTGGATTTTGCCTAGACATCAGAGTGAATTCATTCATAATGAAGATGGAAATCCTGCTTGAGCCAACATCAAACAAGCTCATGGTAGGTAACTTGTGCGATTCTTTATGAATCAAACTTGTGACAACTGGAAAGAAACGATGGTGCGATTCTATAAGAATCAAACTTGTTCCAGGAAATGGATCAACGGTTGTTAGTGAATTTTTGAAATGATAAACACTCTCGGTGTGTCACAAAAACAATTTTGTAAGTGATACATCGATTGATTTTCAAATCAATTTTCTATATCAATCGGTGAGATAGTAACTCATTGGTTCACTCTTATCGTGTTGTCTGCTTTGAGACGTTCCGATAATGAGAACATGCTGAGTACGATGAATCTAATACTTATGTGTTAGAAAGATTCAATACTCAGTGGAAAATCCTGCAAGAAAGATTCTTCTTAAATTGAATCTATTCTGTTCACAGGTTCGATCCTTTACCGATATCCGATGGTTTCTCCAACAAACCTGGATGTAATGACGCAAAGCCATATTCGTCCCCCTGTCTTTATTGCTAACAGGTTTTATGCGGCTATGTAAATTGGTTGTGGGAGGTTCCTGATTCCAGCTGGTCAGAAGATCCATAACCACATGCTCATTACCTGGACAGACAATAGAAGTCAACATGGAAGCTCTGTACATGTTTCAAGACTTGCTACTCTGATTACACATCACAGCTTTCTTAGAAGTGTCAAAAGGTTGTTAAAGTTAAAGAATCTCAAGAAAGAAGCCAACCATTAAAGCTTTTCAAGAATGTTATGAGCATGTCGGTCCAGAAGTTGCAAGTCCACTATGGTGGAAAGTTACAAGATGGAGTAGTAGATTATACTTGTTATGGTTCGCAAATGCTCAAGATCACTATGTCAATCAAGTTATAGGAACAAGCTCAATCCAAGATGTCAATGATCACTACTACATTTTTCTCAGCAGAAAAGTCAGGAGTACGAGCTAAAGACTAAGGATAAATGCATTAGTAGGCTAGGTTTATAGTTTGTAATTTGGAAAGTGACTACCTTAGGGGGAGAGTGTTGAAACACGAAAGTGGCGGTCATCTTTCCTATGTAGTAACAAGTTTTGCTACGTAGTTAGTTTAAGATTTGATTTAGTAATCTGATCCTTGACAAGGTCATGGGTGGCACCAAATCCGGCCCATATGGACGGCCTCTATGTAGTTATTTATACACCCTTCCTAGTCTTGGAGGAGGGTGGTTGTTCCATTGTTTCAAACAACTTTCATTAATACATATCCATTTTCCATCATCTTTTTCTCTAACAATCCAACCTACATCTCACTTATTGTTCTTGGTTGATCTTAAGATTACTAGTATTCTACAGTTTGCGCAGATTGACCTCTTTTGAAAATGATGTTGTCAAGTTGCTTAATTTTCTTTTCTAAAGCAATTTCTCTATCAATATTTCTGTTTTCTTCCAATTTCAAATCATTTTTGAGTTCAGAAACTGTTTTCATTAAACAATCCTTTTCTTGGACTTGTTCGAAAAGATTTTGCTTAAAGGACGTACAATCTCGGCAAAAAACTGTTATTTGATCATGAAAATACTGTTTTCAAAATTTTGCTGTTCTTCAACTCTTTAATCCTCTTCTTTATAATGTGTGTCAAGCTCGGTAGTCAAAGCTTTTTTTACAGAGGTGCATTGCGTCACTTGGGTACTCAATTGGTCAAACATAGACAATATCAGGACATCTTGTTGAGCAGAAGAGTTAGAATTCTGAACAGTTTCCTGTTGTGCTTCACTCAGATACTGAGAATAAGGAATGATATTGCTATCACTGGTTATATCAGTTTCTGTCTGACTCACATCATTGGACTGTTCAGAAGACGTCATTATCTGCTCACTTTGATTGAATAAGTCATAGTTTAGATTATCTTGATTGTGTACCTCAGTGAGTGCATCTGAGCCATTCCTTGAGAGATTGGCCATGAGAGCAATCTTGGCTGAGTTGAGTTCATCACAATCAGAGTCATAGGCATCCAGATCATCGGCTTGATAAGCAACATGTGCGGTGCATGATGTTCTGAGAGGTTTGGAATGTCACAAGAAGTCCTGGATCTGCCAAAAATGCTATTTCTTCCTTCTGTTTTTAGCTTGTCCACTTGCTTGAGCTTGAACCAACAACACTTTATCGTTAAACCATGTTTCATCCCTTTTCCTCTTGGGCTTAGTACACTGCTTGGCAATATGACCCTCCCCTTTGCAATTGTAACAAATAACAGTCCGTTGTTTCCCCGTGTTGCTACCACTTGCACCAGGTGTGTATTTTCTTGTTGTTCTAGCAGCATAAGTAGTTTGTCTCCCCTGAAAGGTTGCACAGTCACTTTTCCATCATAGTGGTAGCTTGTTGAAGATGGGTTGACGAAGTCCTTAGATGATTGTTGGTAGTACGGATAACGGGATGTGCAAACAGCAGTTAAGATGACATCTGTGATTAATTGCGTCAATTGGATCATCCATTTTTGGAACACCTGTGAACAAAAACTAGACTGGAGTCTTGTAGGAAAATTTCAGGTAGTTTGTTGTTGATAGGTTGTGGGAGCATATTCCAATTGTGGGATTGATGGTTGTGGAGAATAAACGTTGTGGTGAACGGTGGATTAATCTACTCCCTCTCCCCCCCCCGTTGGTAAGTAATTGAAAGGGTGTTGATTGATTGGTTGTGAATTGTTGAGTTTGATAAGGAAAAAACTAACACAAACAAAAATTAACCAATCAGTGAAGACTGTATGGTGAAACATGAAGTTGAGTAGAGACTGTGGTGAGGTGTGTAGATGAGATTGATAAGCTGGCTGAGTTAATTGGTGAGATGCAACTAAAGCAAGAGGATCGGGGTTGCGTTCATGCATCAAACGAACTTCATTTGCATGTCGTTCATTGTTGTTGCAAAGGTGAGCATGAGCTGCATCAACAATTGGTAGTTGCAAGTCTTTGAACCAGTTTAACATCAGTAACAATTTGCTCCATTCATCGGAACGAGTGTTTAGAACTTGTGTTTAACTTGAAACTGTCTCCATGGCATCTTTTGTAAATGTTCATATCATTTGAGTAACAGAGTGAACTCAATTAGTACTCATGTAACGACTCTACTTTCTTGTAAGTGACTTATTAGAATTCATCATACTGCTTGCATCGTTCTTTGTTTGGTTAATGACGGTTTCCTTGCTTCAGCAGTTTAATTCTTCTCCAAAGATCTTTTGCACACGAGGTTGACACACTAGAGCATCGATTTCAGTTGTAGGCCTTGGGAATGATGTTTATAGCTTTGATTTGTCGCAATCTCTTGAATGGCTTCAGGCCTGGAGTTTAGTTCAACATATTCCTTAGCCTTGTTTACTCCATCCTTAGTGATTAGAAGGACCAAACAAGTGGTCTTTTTCAACAGATGCAAGAATCATTCTTCCATGTGGTCTATTCATCACATATAAAGTTCCATTTGGCTTTTCATGTATCATACAAGTGTTTTCATAGCATCGGTGGTTTGTTGGTCTCCTCAGAAAGAAGTGATTATCTAGCAAGAGTCATCATTGTGGTATCAAAAAGATGTACAAATTGATTGATCGATCGGTGGTAGAAAGAAATTGTGTTTGGTACGTGATTGTTGAGTCTTGAAATAAAACTACACGGGATTTTACAATTCTTGACAAAACCGGGAAAACAAGTGTATGTTTCACGGGATTTTACAAGTCAAAGAAATAACCGTATAATTTTAAAAAATCGAGTTTGTTAAGATTAAATTAAGTTTTCACTAGTTCGGTTTGACAAAAAAAAACAAGCTAGTTCGGTCCAACTCGTTCGGTTCTCTTCGTTCGGTCCTACTCGTTCGGTCCTGCTAGTTCGGTTATCACTAGTTCGACTGTCAAAGTACACCTAGTTCGGTCCTACTAGTTCGGTCCTGCTTGTTCGGTTGTCACTAGGGAAGAAACTCGTTCGGCTGTCACTAGGAAGGAACTCGTTCGGTTGTCACTAGTAAGGAACTCGTTCGGTTGTCACTAGTAAGGAACTCGTTCGGCTCAAACTAGAATATGCTAGTTCGGTTGACTCGATCGGCTTACTCGTTCGGTTTCCTTGTTCGGTCCAACTCGTTCGGTTCCAACAGTTACGAAACTCAAATTTTCAAAACTCAAGAAAAACATGATTTTAATGGTTTTTAGCAAAAAATTCTTGTACAACTAGTATTACTAACCCTATAGGAACAATAAAAATGAAAACTTTAAGGTTTTTAAGCCAAAAAATTTGAATCATTAATTTGCTCTTTGTAAAGGTTTTTGAACACTAATCAAACACAAAAATTAAACACACCACTCCATGGCTCTTGATACCAATTGAAAAATACTAGTAATCTAAGATCAAACCAAGAATAAGAGTGAGATGTGGGTTGTGATGTCAGAGAGAGATTGGATGGAAAATGGATGAATTGTATAAATGAAGTGAATGGAAAAATGGAACAACCAACCCTCTCCAAGACTAGGAAAGAGACTTATATAGCCTAACATTGGCCGGCCATGGGCTTAGTTGGGCCACCCATGGGCCTTGGGCCGGACTAGATTACTAATCTAATCATGATACTAACTACGAGCTAAGACCTGTTACAACTTGAAAGTGACCGACACTTTTCGTGAAATTAGCTTATTCAAAAAAACCCAAACACTTATAAACCCTTATAAGCTCGTAGTCATAATCTTAGTTATCACATTACAAGCTTACAAAATGCGAGCTTACTAATCAAATACTACTAACAAGCTATATGTAACCTTAAACAAACAATCTTCCAAACACTCGTAATAAATTCAAATTCAAATTAATCACACTCTTCAAAAACCTAACCCTATTATACCTTTCTGAATGAACAACAACAACAATTAACCACCAATGGAACCATTTAGTACTCGCCGGATCACGGCGGCGATCGGCGGCGGTGCGTGTGGAAACCGGCGGCGCGTGGTTGCCACCAAGAGACGTGATTTAACCAACTGGTTATCGGTTAATAATAATAATAGTGTTAAGAAGTTGT
>BQNB010012322.1:36665-79451 GCA_026074375.1 Tanacetum coccineum
TAACCTGAATAAAAACGAACTTCTAGAATAAGAGAGGCTGTGCAACTAAAAATCTTGAAATTTGTCAACAATGGTGGAAAAATGAATCGACTATTTATACTCATGGTATATTTAAGTCAGGTAAAGATAGGATGGTGACACGTGCCAAGATACTTCCCAATCAACGGTACAAAGGCAAAGTAAAAAGATGATGATAACAGTTCGATGTGGGACCCAGGCGGTCAAATCACGCAGAAGATAAACGGACACGAAGAACCCACGTAACCAACGACAAACTGCCAAAACGACGTAAAAGACGCGGAACAAGGCAGGAACAAAAGAAAATCTGATCACGAAACTCTAGTCTAGTAATGCTCACCGCACGCTATAATTGCACCGCGTACAGTAAGCGAACTAGACTGGGGGGACTTGATGACATATAATATAAACACCAAGCTTACTGGGCTTAGTTCATAATATACGCATATGGGCCCAGGCCCAGTACAACAAATAGCCGGACTACTAAGCCTGACAAGGGTCATGCTCCGGATATTCCAAAAACGCACGTGAGTACCTTTTAAAGCCGCACCCGTTGAACCTCCGCGGACAAACACGAACTGCGGAAGGATACTCACGTCCGCAGACACGATTACACGTGGACCCTTGCCCGACAAGGGACCCACTCGGGCTACTAACAGTCGCAAGCGAAATATTAGGAAACCCTAGTATTAGGCTTGCCTATAAATAGAGGTCATTTCACACCCCAAAAAGGTACACTCTGTCTGATCATTAATACACACATATACTCTGACATTTTCTCTGACAAGCGTGTATACTTACTCTCACGCCGGAGCTTAATCGTGGGGTCCGCTCCGCGGTAAGGCTAACGGTTTACTCTCATTTGTGCAGATTATCTCTTCATTACTTGGATTAGTACAAGCTCTACATCATAGCCCGTTCACCGGCCCAATCCACCAAATGATCTAGACCCATATTCACCCCCATACACGGTTTTTGTACTAACAGAAACCTTACAAGCAATCAATATTTCCTGCTAAACAACAAAGTTTAACGATAGGATGGAGTGCATACCTCAACTTGTAAAGAGCTGTTGGAGGTATGCAGATTTCTCAACCGATTTAGGGTTTTTTGTATCACGTAAGTAATTAGTGGATTTTGTGAATATAACTGTGTTTTAGTGAATAGATGTCAAAAAACCCCCTTAAATTTCATATAAGATTCATTTAGTGAAATAATTAATTAATCGTTAGTTTTTTAACGGGAAGTGACAAAAAAACCTAAATTGGCTAAGAAAAAAACTTTTCTTTATGTGAAAAAAAAGAAGTAAAATACCGTGATTGGAAAGAGTAAATTTTTTGCCAAGACGACTTAAAATAGCTAATACATCACACAAACCAAAACCCTAATTGATGACCGTAACCACAACAACCACCACCAATGACGTCACCGGAAAACAAACGCTGCTTATACGAAGTCCTAAACCTCAGCCGAGACTGCACCGCCGATGAAATCCGATCAGCTTACCGTAAACTCGCCTTACAACGCCACCCTGACAAACTCATCAAATCCGGCGTCACTGAAGCCGAAGCCACGGCTTCATTCCAGGAGCTTGTCAACGCTTACGAAGTACTCTCCGACGCGCGTGAACGCGCGTGGTACGACTCTCACCGGTCTCAAATCCTGTTTTCCGGCAAAAACACGTCAAAATCATCATCATCATCATCAAGTGTGCCTGATTTGTTTAGTTATTTTTCGAATTCTGTGTTTAATGGTTTTGGTGATAGAGGAAAAGGTTTTTATAAGGTTTACGCAGACGTTTTCGACCGAATATATCGAAACGAATTGAATTTTGCGAAAACGATGTCGTTGGGTGCGCATTCGGTGAAGGAGGCGCCGTTGATGGGGAATTTGGAGAGTGATTATGGTCAGGTGAATGCGTTTTACGGTTATTGGTTAGGTTTTGTGACTGTGATGGATTTTGTATGGGCGGATGAGTATGACGCGATGAATGGGCCGAATAGGAAGTCGAGGCGTATAATGGAGGAAGAGAATAAGAAGATTAGGAAAAAGGCGAGGCGTGAGTATAATGAGACTGTTAGGGGTTTGGCGGAGTTTGTTAAGAAGAGGGATAAGAGGGTGATTGATATGCAGGTGAAGCGGAATGAGGAAATTGAGCGGAAAAAAGAGGAGGAGAGGCTGCGGAAGAAGGAGATTGAGCGGTTGAGGAAGGAGAGGGCGATGGCGTATGAGGTGCCGGATTGGGCGAAGGTGGAGGAGGATGTGGAGAGTGAGGTGGAAGAGGAGGTTGAGGTTGAGGAGAAGAGGAGTGAGTTTTATTGTGTGGCGTGTGGGAAGAAGTTTAAGAGTGATAAGCAGTGGAAGAATCATGAGCAGTCGAAGAAGCATAAGGAGAAGGTAGCGGAGTTAAGGGATGCGTTTAGTGAAGAGGATAGGGAAAATGAAGATGAGGAGGAGGAGGATGAGGATGGGTTTGTGTCGGTTGACGAGGTTGAAAAGTTAAAAGAAGAGTTTGAAGGTGTTGAGATACAGGAGGAGGAAAAGGATGGTCATGACGAAAGTGAGTCGGATGAGGAGTTTGTTGATGTTGACGATGGTGAAAAGGAAGAGGATGATAATGAAGACGAAGATGATGACGATGAGGACAGTGTTTTGAAAGCAATGTTAAAGAAAAAGAAAAATGTTGGAAACACTAGGAAGCAGAAGGCTCCGAAGAACGTTTATGTTGAAGCTGAAGTTGAAGAGGTAGACTTGATGGAGTACATGGAGTACAATAATACGAAAGGTAGAAGAAAGAGGGGAGGTATGAAAGAAACTGCTAAAAAAGATGAACGTGAAGAGCCCGAAACAGTTGACCAACCCGAAATTAGTAGCAAAGCTGAGGTAGATGAGAAATTTGATGATGGTTCACACATTGAGAAACCCTTACCATCTGATGAACCTTGTGCGGAGAATGGGAACAATGGCGGAGATGATGCGCCCACTGTTAAGCAAGCTGCTCCAGTGAAAGTTAGTAGCAAAGCCAAGGTTCCAAAGCAAGCTCCTGCGGTGAAAGTTACAAATAAAAAGGAAGTGAACTCTAAAGCGAAAAAATCTACTAGAGGGATGAAAAAGAAGGTATTACTCTAACTTAATGTCCTTTTTACCGATGTGTATATACGTCAACACATTAGTCTACCAAAGTATTGAAAGAACGTTTGTTTTGCTGTATTACCGATTATCTGGTCTGATATTATATAATGTCTTGTCTGACAACAGGGAACATCAACAAATTCTGGGCATGAATGTGATACCTGTGGAGTTGACTTTGATTCAAGGTATTTCCAAGTTACCAAGTTTAAGATTTTTTGTGATTTGTGCCTCTATTTGTTAGCAGTTGGGCTTATTATGGTTGTTTTTGTGAAAGGAACAAATTACATAAACATTTGAGTGACACTGGTCATGCTGCACTCAAATCACGATGAGGATGAAGTTTCAGGAAAGTTTGTATGGTACTGGCTTTGTTTCAGTTATATACTTCTTTGTGGAGCAGGTTTCTTTATATCGGTGATATCATTTTTGCAAAGTTAAAAGAGGCTAAAGCGCATTGTAGTTGACTAGTTGTATTGTATTGAATGGAGGACAAGAGATTCGAATTTATGTTCATGTTAATACAGCTTTGGGTACTTCTGATATCTTTTATCAATAATGCATTATTGTTTACTTGCAAATGTTTGTCATCTTTATGTGTTAAAGAATGGCATAATTTTCATTACTTATTGAACGTGTGATGTCTGTATATTCTCTTTCTAATCACGATGGCTTTGCTCACAATTCCCTTCATGAATCAAGCATCAAAAAGTCAAGCTCCCAATAAACATGAACAAAAGCCTAAAACGGAGTGGAAAAATAAAATTTAATTGCTTGAAATTGTAATATGGTTGAAAGGCTGATGAGCACAGATGGCACATGAATTTTCAGCAGTATATAAAAAATATCTCACCCCTTGACCAGTAATAAGCTCAAATTCAACCTTTATACACAACATTTGATATAAACTTCATTACCAATCTACCATATCTAAAGAACTTACAGACTTCCATCACTAGCAATAGTGGAGTTCAAACATAGTATCAATTTTGACGCCACAAATCAAATGCATGAATCTAGGTTGAGTTGTTCAAGCAACAACTCCTAAGCAATATACATGGGTTTCAGACTTTCAGTCACAATGGTTTGGTTGAGGCTTTCTGTATATAAGCAATGGCTTCATCTTCTGACAGTTGCTTTCCTTGTACAAGTCCTCTGACCAAAGTGTGTGCATATTCCTTCGCCGGTGCACAAATGGGTATCTTCCCAGATTTAAATCCCTCAACATGGGCACGAGTGCACCTGAAGTTTAAGACAAGGATTTCAAAACCCGCTTTATTAATGAAAAAAAAATATAACATTTATAGGTATATGAGCTTACGTCATTGTTATAATTGGAACATCAGATTCCTTCCCCAAGTAAAGAACATTATGGTACCAACCATCCTGCACAAAACCAACGTTTCCAAGTGGTAGTACCTCCCATCTCTCTCCACCTCTCATGATTATATGCGATGTTGAGAATACTTTTGGATTGCAGCACAGAGAGAGATACAGAGCCTTTTTGTTGGGAAGACTTTCCTATGATTAATCTAAAAGTCGATCAAAGAAGTTGTACCTTGAGAGCCTCCAAAGAAACATTCTTTTCATATTCAATAGAATCTAAAGCGTTTAGATCGAAGAAAGGGGAACTTGTGTCTGTACGGGTATTCTCCTGAAGCAGAACATCATTAAACTGCTCAAGACTGCATAAAATGGCAAATCAAATTAGATGTGATTTGATTTAGATATACAAAGGAGGCTATTGAATTCAGACTGAAGGTCACATACGTGATCTTATATAGGCACATGAATGTTTTTTCTTGATCATTACTTTCAGGATTAAGGAAAGCAACCCCTCCAGGACCCCATGTAACTGTACTCTCTCGACCAAAGAATAAACGGTGAGGAACGGTCTTCCACAAGACCTCCTTCGGTTGGCTTTTATCCACTGCCCCTCTGCATGGCCTTTTCATGCCTTCTGCCTACAAAATAGGTATAAAAATTGGCAAAAAAATACGTAAATTTTTTATAGACTTAGATAATAAGCTGGTATGAAAATGATTATTGACCCATGAATGATCAAATGGCCAGATGCTGAATTGTTTTATCTGAACATAAGAAACTGATTATTACGACTTCAAGTTGTGATAATTAGAAACGAGATAACTAGTTCCAAAAAGTAGGCAAATCAAACACCCCCCTACATTTGTACAATCTTAAGATCATCTTGTTGACTCTTTCTACTAGGCCCTTTATGAGTAAGTACAGAGCTAGATTCTTTAAACAGAGACTTCAATAATGGCTTAGGTTTAAAAGCATAATGAAATTTTAGTTTGTATCTCCTTCATTGGCTCAAATTATAATTAAGCATAGTTTTGGACTTTTTACCTGGCCGCCTTCTATATAACATAGAAATCTTGACTCGCTCATGTTTGATCCAAAAGATGCATACCAAACATCAATTTTTGATAACTCAGATCTCCAAGCTTGAGAAGCAGCAACTGTGACTTGGTCTGGAGTTAGTTTTGCAACTTATTAGATTATAAAGTAACTGTTATATATCAATTTAGCATTGTATCACATGTATTATGGTTTAGGTTTAGTGAGAGAAAGTAGAGAGAGTTATCAAATGAGCTCTTTATAAAGATGAGAGAAAAAGGAAGGGAATGGGATTACAATGAGTTCTCTTAATGACTACTTCTAAAGTGAGGCCAATCCTCCCTATTTATACTTTTTCTCTAAACTACCATTACTTAGCTTATTGGGCTCCTTTTAATTAATTGTGGCCCAACAAGCTTTATTACAAACTAAAAGTAAATAAATCTACTAATAATATAAAACCACTTAATACAAAATAATCAACACTTTTTATTATTCCTAACAGTAACCGATAAAATAAAGGATTTCTTGGATGCAGATAAACTAACCTGCATCATGAGTATCTTCAGTAAGTTTCAGTTTTGAAAGTGGTATTGTAACATCCTCTGGTAATGCATTTGAGCCATCATCATATTCGTCATCTGACTCTGAGCTATATGTCTGCTGCCACATGATGCACATAATAAAGTTCAGGAAAACCTTAGTACAAGTGTGTCTGAACGAATAAACAAGTGTTTGGACTATAATTGATGATTATAAAGCGAAAGAATTTTATGGATTCTGATCAACATTGTCCAAAATAGCTAAGCGACATTAAATAAGTTGAATTAAGTTATGGCGTCAGATTTGTAAGAGTTTAAAAGTTAAAACATTAGACTATATATTAAGAAAAGACAGAAGTGTTACCGGAACTAGAGGTGCTACTCTACTAGTCAAGTTCTCAGGCAACTTGTCTGCAAGTATTGGCCAATATGTACTCAATTCCTCACGAACCTGAACAAATGTAAGTTGTGCCTCAGTTTGACATTAACTCTCATCCAAAAGAATAAGGAAATTCCAATAAATTTCCTTAAAGAACTTGAATAAAGATATACAATATGGGCATAGGGCTTTACCGCCTTGATCACTCGCCAAGTTGATTTAAATGGATAAACATCAAAAGATTCAGTAATAGGTTTGTCTTCTAGTAATAACTCAACACAAGCAAGCACTGAATTTGATAAAGAGGTAAGATTGTATCCTCCTTCCAATGCCATTATAATCTTTCCACTGCTAAACTCCATCAACTGCACAAAACATCAGCACATGAAATACCAATAAAAAATTGGTTCCTGTCATGTTATGATTACTTAATTATATGAGCAGGCTAGCCGATGCTAACCTTCTTCAGCAATATAGCATAACCATTTGGTGTGATACGGCAGCCTCCAAGAGGATCACCAATAGCTGTGATACATCAAATATACAATTGGTAGATGTTAAACTGTGGATTTAAGACATCTATTGGAATACATTCTTTTATGTTCATTGATAGTTACTAGAGCTGACCTGCATCGAATCCGGCTGATATTAGAATTATGTCTGGTTTGAATTCTTTAGCAACTGGGATCAATATATGATCCCAAGCCGCGACATAATCTGCATCGCCACATTGACCATTCTCCCACGGAACATTTATGTTATACCCTAAACCTGGCCCCTCACCCATCATGAAATGTGAACCATCGTCACCGGTAGGATAAAAGTACCCATGCTCATGCCTGCACGTTCACAATGTTTTCCAGGTATAAACATAACACAAAATACGTGCTCAACAGAAGAAAATCATATGTTTTACCTGTGAACAGAAAAGAACAACACTCGAGGGTCCTTCCAAAACATCTTTTGAGTCCCATTCCCGTGATGTACATCCCAATCAACAATCAGTATCTTATTAATACCCAATTCCTAAAACATACAAGTAAAAAGAGTTAATTAATCATTCTTTTAACAAAGCCTAAACACACACATTAACCGAACCCTCACTTTTTGGTTAAGCAAAAAGCTCGTTGCAATAGCAACATTGTTGTATAAGCAAAATCCCATGGGCTCATTTTCTTCAGCGTGGTGTCCAGGTGGTCTAACAATAGCAAATGCAGAATTAAGTTCCCCTTTTGCAACTTTCTCAGCAACCTATCAAACAAAACGTCTATTTATACCACAGTTAACCATAAAATTACGCAAATGAATACTACGCATTGATCTAAACTACTCGCCTCAAGCACAGAGCCAGCAGCAAGATAAGCAGACTCCGATGAACCTTCATTGAAAAATATTGAATTGTACTTTGCAGCGGCCCTGTTTCTTTGCGAAGGCGTCTTTTTGGAGCTTATAGTCTTGATTAAATTAATGTGATTATTAGTATGAACTGCAGCTATATACTTATCTTCTACTTCTTTAGCTTTAAAAACATCACATCTGAAATACATAATAGCAATTAGTTTACAATGGGTGTTTGTCTAAGCTTAGAAATGGGCTTATGCTTATCTTATATAAGCAGCTTTTGGCTTATATATCATAAGCTCCATAAGCCCGTGTCTGGCTTAGCTTATGTTGGTAAATGACTAAAAAAAGACATCATATAAAAAATATGAATGTTAGGTAAGGTATAACTGAGAGTAAAATTGTAATTTGTAACAGGGCATGTTATATAAGCCCCACCGCCCCCTAAAAAGCCACAATTTTGAGGGTTATCAAAAACCTCTTATAGAATCTAATAAGCTCATAAGCCCATCACATAAGCTTACCCAAACACCCCTAAAACTAGTTTATAACCTGGTACATGCAAAGGGTTTTTGTTAATAAGATCAATTAAATCTAAAAGTAATACTTAAAGATTACCTTTGAGGGATACCAGCAGAGACAAGTTTGTTCCAAATAGCGCGAATACGATTTGGGTTTTCGGGATGAGGTTCATTATTCGGTGTTGAATGTTTGCACATTCGGTTATCGTAGACTAACCCAACACGACGACGACGACGTCCTTCAGTTCCGTTTGTTTGATCGTCATCCATAGGTGCTTTGAAATTTGAAAACAAAAAACCCCAATTTATCGGAGAAGGTTATTTTCTTCTTTAAGAGACTGCAGTCACTTTTCCTTTTTAATACTACTAGTTGTTGTTTGACCTCACCAATTTATTTTCGGATTTTCTTTTTAAAATACTTTTATTTATTAGACTTAACTACATTTTTGTTCCTTGCGGTTTGCCGGGTATAACAGTTTTAGTCTATTAGTTTGAAAAGTCCCGGATACCGTCCTGAATTGAGCGACCCGTAACGGGTTTGGTTTATTTTTTCGGTTACCGTTTGACGAACTTTGACCGTTAAATGTAACGGCATTTATGTCTTTTCATCTATATTGTTAGAAAAACAAAGAGTTAACTACGTTTTGGGTCCCAGTGGTTTGTCGACTATAATATTTTTAGTCCATTATCTACAACCACACACTAACACAACCACTTTTTCACACTTTTATCAAAAATTCTCCCTATAATCATAATATATAATCTCTCTTCTCTCTTCTCCAAAAACACAAACACATCCACCAACTCTCTTTTATAAGTTTTTATACGTTTATATATGTTTTTTGTACGGTTTGTACATTTTTGTACATTTTCATATATTATCATACGTTTATCATACGTTTTTGTACGTTTATATACGTTTTTCAATGTTTTATACGTTTTTGACGTTTTCATACGTTTTTGACGTTTTCATACGTTTTCGTACATTTTGTATATTTTTGTACGTTTTATACGTTTTATCCGTTTTTGTACTTTTTCATACATTATCATATGTTTTTATACGTTTTTGAACGTTTTTATACGTCTTCTTACATAATCATACGTTTTTATTCGTTATTGTACGTTTTGTATCCTTTTGTACGTTTTTATATGTTTTATCCGTTTTTATACGTTTTATAAGTTTTTGTACGTTTTCATACGTTTAATATGTTTTTATACGTTATAAAATCGTAAAAAACGTATACAAACATATGAAAACGTAAAAAATACGTATAAAATCGTAAAAAAACGTACAAAACGTATACAAACATACAAAAACGGATAAAACCTATGAACACGTATAAAAACGGATAAAAACCTATGAAAACGTATAAACACTTACAAAAATGTTTATATATATATATATATATATATATATATATATATATATATATATATATATATATATAGGGTGAGGTTCTTTTCAGAACCAAACAAATGTACAGAACTGCGAGAACCAACATCAACCAATCAAATTTTTTTCAATATTTATCTTTTTAATTTAATTCAAAAGGGCATATAGGTAAAATTACATTTTTACTTTTTTTTTTTTGAATATTTTTAACAAAAAAACGTTTTTTAGTTTCTGAATTTTAGGAATGTTTTTTTTTTTAAATTCATCATGTTTAGTTTTGAAAAAATAAATGCATTTGTTTTTTTTTGTAGGATATCTAATTATTATTATATGTTTTTCGTGTTCAATTGCTTAGAGATTCTATAATGTGTTTTTTGTTACTAATATTACACTAATTAAACAGCAAAAAAACACACTAATGCATGGAATGACAAACATACATGTATTGTATATATTTCAAAACAAAACATTATACACAAAATCTAAAATCATGTGATATACAATTCAAATAAAAAATATTCTAAAAGTAACTAATAAATGAAAGTTTATACGTGTCTACTAATACTTAACAGAACTTAAATGGTGTTTTCATATATGCATATGTATTTTCCCTCATTAGAGATTCTTGATTTCTTGATATGGCATATGTGCATTTGAGTTCATCCAAATGCCATTGTATATACGGACTCAAGTTAGTTTATGAGCACTTGTGTCTACTGCGTGCACTTGTGTCTTTACTCTATACTTTTTTATCATACTATCTTCTCGCTAGATAGTTTGTACAAAACACACGTGCACTCTTCATATTTCTCATCATATCCGTACCTGTAACCACAAGCAATTAATAAACGAATTATTTACAAATAACAACAAACAAAACACATATGCACAACATTTTTTTAAATCAAATGATGCAAACGAATTTATCATAATAAGTAGTGTCACATATATATGCATAATCTAGCAAAATACATGTGCATCATTTGCTTAAATATTACAGATATATATACTCCATTTAATAAAACACATATAAACCTTTGCTTAAAGATCACTCTCGAGTTTTCAATCAATATATTTTAAATCAAAGACAAAATCAACAAATGATCAATGGTTCAATAACATCTGATTTGTCTTATCTTTATCTTAAGATATATATATAAGGAACACCTGAACTCTCTTCAAAGGCTCTATCCGAAGGCTCGGCTTACATGTTGAAATTATTAACCTCTAAGTTTCAGTGATTGAACCGTAACAAATTATTAACCTCTAAGTTTCAGTAAAAATACTCTTGGCTATGAACTACACTTTTACATCCTTAAATATTAAACAAAACAAAGGCCCTTTTAATGGCTTCCTTCTTTCTTATCAAGTCTATTAGAAATATTATGATCTGGAAATAAATCGTTTATGGTTTGCAGTTTTACCACACATAAAAAAAAGAAACAATTACAAATTTGTTCCATGATGTTGATACCAAACAAATCGTTGGTACACATTAATGTTTTAAACCATATTAATGATTTGAAAAGAACCATTTGACCAAAATAACTATCTGACCTTGGAAAAAGTTTGTGTTTCGGTGTGGAAAAAAAAATTGGACAAAAAAATAATGATTTGAAAGTCGATGTAAAAACGAATTGGACAAAAGATAACGAATAATAAACTTACATGAAAGAAGTCGTAAATAATTGGGCCTTAAGTTATATTGTTGGTGGTGGAATGTTGAAGATGCCAAATCTGGAAAAATGATGACATGAATACATTTAGTGGAGGCTAGGGTTTGTGGAAGAAATTATGAGAGAGAAGAAAAGTTAAAAAATAACTGAATGTTTGAAATCAGTTTCCAAAAAATATGGACGAAAATTTCAAAAAAATATAATTAGGAAATACCATCCATACCCTTCTTTCATTTACAAAACTTAACCAATATTTTAATTAATTACATTAATGGCACAATTCATTCTAGCCATTGATCAAACAATCTAACGGTTCTTTTTGGTTCTCGCAGTTCTGTACATTTATTTGGTTCTGAAAAGAACCTCACACTATATATATATATATATATATATATATATATATATATATATATATATATATATATATATATATATATATATATATATATATGATAATAATAATAGTTAACTACAATTTTTTTCCATGTGATTTACCGGGTGTAACATTTTTAGTTAATTAGATAAGGATACTTTAGTCATTTCATGTTTTTAACTAGTCAAACTAACATTTAACGAAAAATGAACCAAATCCGTTGCGAGCCGCTTAATTCAAGACTGGATCCAAGACTTTTCAAACTAATAGATTAAAAGTGTTTTACCCGACAAAATACATGGACAAAAATTAGTTAAACATGGACAAAAATTAGTTAACTCTATTTATAATATTGCATTATTGACATTTTTACTCGGAAAATAGTTGTATGAAGCATGAACCTTAAAATTGTTGTAAAATGGAGCTTCACATGTGTATTCACTCTTACGCTGTGTTCTCGAGATTAAAATTGAAGAGAAAGGAAAAGAAATGGAAGGGGACTAAAAAATATTTTTGTTCTTGAAACAACGGAGATATATGCACAAGTGTGTATATTAAGTAGATTGTGGTGATCATTGTATGTATAGTTAGATCGGGGTGATCTTAGTAAGTAGTGTTAGATTAGTGTGATCAAGATAGTGTTTAGTTGAAGTAAAGTTGTGAAGAGAAGTATAGAAAGGTTGTAAAGGAGTTATGAAGTGAAATGAAGTTGTAAAGTAAAGTGAAGTTGTGAAGTGAAGAAAAAGTTGTGTGGTGAAGTGAAGTAGAAGTAGTGTGGTTAGTTGTGATAGATTGGTTCTATCTAGGATTAGAACTCAACATTTCGCTTAGTGTCGGAAATTGGTGTAAGCTAACTTGTGTACGGTTTTCTCCGCCTAAAGGGAGCTTGTTGACATAGTGAAGAAAACTCTCGAGTCTGGTGCTCGGGGAGTGGAGTAGGGCGAAGAGGTGCTTCGTTACCGAACCACCATAAATCCTCGTTTTGTGGTATGACCTTTCCATCTCTTATCTCTTATCTTGCATACTTATTTCATATCTTCTCATTACTTATTTGATTAGTTAAATTGTTCATATTGTGCACATTGTGAATTCACATAAAGTCGAATCTAAGTATTTATAATCAAACTAAACGTCAAATTAAAAAGCAGTAAACTATTCAACCCCCCTTCTAGTTTTCCACACAGGCCACTCTTTTAGCCTAGCCAAAAGCCCAGCCAAAAACGACATCGTCGTAATGACTTATAGTACTTTGTTCAATATGTGTAGGACCAAAGATAGTTATGAAACCAACCTAATTGGTAAGGAATGGAGTATACCCTTATATCTAGATATGATATCTATTTATATAGTTTCAAATTTTCAAACAAACACATGTATTGCAAATGAAACCATTCTATGATTCCGATTACCGTATATCAGACCCTAAGTGTCAAATTTCAAACATTAAACGATACGACTACTTCAGCAAAACAAACTCCATCTATTTTTACATATTGTTAGGAACAAGAAAAGTCTCGGTCACTTCCAATATTAACTAGTCAAAGCCCGTAGTTAGTCAATGTTTAGTTTATAAGCTAATATGGCCCAAAGGCCAATGGAAAGCCTTACAAGGCCTATGGCCGGCCACCCTTGGACTATAAATACACCTATTCATGCCTTGGAGAGGTGGTTGGTTGGTTGTATGTTTTATTTTACTTAATGCATTTCATGTTCTCTACTTTCTCTCACTAGAAAATACATCTTTCCTCCAACTTTCTCTCTCTAGTTCTTGGTTCATATATCAAAGATTACTTGTATTCTACAATTGGTATCAAGAGCCATGGAGTGATGTGCTTAGTTTTTGTGTTTATTATTTTGGTTCGTTTTTCCGTACGCTTTTTCTTCTTTTCTTTTGATTTTGAAGCTTAGTTGTACACTAAAAGGTCATTTACCTAGGTAAATTTGATCTAGTATCTTTGGATAAAAGAAAAAATCATTTTTGCTCATCTTTTGTTTTTGAAAAACCTTATAAAGTACAAATCTTGATTTTGAAATTTTCGGCTTAAAAACCAAAAAGTTGTCATTTTTAAGGTACCTATAGGTTTAAGAATACTAGTTGTATAAGAAATTTTGGGAAAAAACAATCAAAAGGTGTCTTTTTGTGTTTTAAAGATTTTGAGTTTCGTCCGTGTGTTGCACGAATTCGCAGTTTCTTGTTCTATCCGAATTTGCAATTTTTCTTGTGTATCCGAATTTGCAATTTATAGTAGTATCCGAATTTGCAGCTTCTAGTGGTATTCGAATTTGCAATTTCCTTGTGTATCCGAATTCGTAATCTGTAGCAGTGTCCGAATTAGCAGCTCTCTAGTGGTACCCGAATTAGCAACTTCCGAATTGGCAATTTCTTTTGGTGTCCGATTTAGCAGCTTCCGAATTCGCAAATCACTTTACAATCCGAATTTTCAATACACATAAGGACACGAATTTGCAATTCTAATAAGGACCCGAATTTGCAATCCACTTAAGGATACGAATTTGCAATCCACTTAAGGACACAAATTTGCAATCCACTTAAGGACCCAAATTTGCAGGTTGTTGTAGAACCCGAATTTGCAATTTTTTTAAGTACCCGAATTCACAACATACACTTAAAACTCAAATTGATTAATCAAAATTATACGGTTTATTTCTTTGACTTGTAAAATCCCATGAAACACTCACTTGTTTTCTTGATTTTGTCAAGAATTGTAAAATCTGGTATAGTTTCAAGACTTAAAACACATAAAAGACAACACCCTCAAACACAATTACTTTCTATCACCGCTCGATCAAACAGTAATCATTGAACATACCACTTTATCAATGACGACTCTTGCTGATAAGTCACTTCTCTGAGGTGGTGACAACAAACCACCGATGCTTGGAAAACACTTGTATGACTCATGGAAAAGCATAATGGAACTTTATATGATGAATAGACCTCATGGTAGAATGATTCTTGCTTCTGTTGAAAAAGGTCCACTTGTTTGGCCAACAATTACAGTAGATAGTGTAACCAGACCAAAGGAATATACAAAATTAACTCCCACAGAAACCATTCAAGCTGATTGTGACATCAAAGCAATAAACATCATTCTACAAGGCCTTCCTACTGAAATTTATGCTCTTGTTAGTCAACATCGTGTAGCCAAGGATATTTAGGAGAAAATCAAACTGCTCATGCAAGGAACATCGTTAATGAAGCAAGAACGAGAGTGTAAGTTGTACGATGAATTTGATAAGTTTACATACAAGAAAGGAGAGTCGTTACACGAGTACTACTTGAGATTCACTCTGCTACTCAATGATATGAATATTTACAAGATGCCTCTAGAGCAATTTCAAGTCAATACCAAGTTTCTGAATACTCTTCCTGCTGAATGGAGCAAATTCGTTACTGATGTTAAGTTGGTCAAAGATTTGCATACTACTAATGTTGATTAGATTCATGCTCACTTGGAACAACATGAACGACATGCGAATAAAGTTCGATTGATGCATGAACGCAACTTTGATCCTCTTGCTTTAGTTGCATCTCACTAAAGACACAGTCTTCTTATCAATCTCATCAGCACTCTTACCAGAACTCTTAACATCAAAAATTTGTGTCACCTTATCAATCTTCATAGTATGGATCACCTTTTGAATCTCAACAATACTCAATCAATCAATCACTAACACCTCATTCAATCACTTATCCCTCCAACAATTATCAAACCTTAGTTCACCACAACGTTTACTCTCCATCATCATCCATTCCTCAAATAGAATACTCTCCCACAGCCAACTAACAATCTGAATTTCCCCAATTAGACTCTGGTCTAACTATTCTAGTGTTTAAGCATGGTGATGATCCAATTGATGCCATCAATTATGTAATCTCATTCTTGTCTGCTGTAGTCACTTCTCGCTATCTTACTACCAATAACCAGCTGAGGAACTTGTCAAACCCAAGGCAACAAGCCACCATTAATGATGGAAGAGTAACCGTACAACCAATTCAGAGGAGATAAATTTCTTATGATGCGGGTACTACAAGAACTTTCACTCCAGGAGCAAGTGGGAGTAACTCGGGGAAACAGAGGATTGTTATATGTTACAACTGCAAAGGGGAAGGACACATGTCTAAACAATGCACTAAACCAAGAAGGAAACAGGATGATTCATGGTTTAAAGATAAAGTGTTGTTGGTTTAAGCTCAAGCAAGTGGACAAATTCTACATGAGGAGGAACTTGCATTTTTGGCAGATCCAGGAATTCCAAAAGCTCAAGCCACACAGACGGTCATTACTCATAATGTTGCTTATCAAGCTGATGATTTGGATGCATATGACTCTGATTGTGATGAACTCAACACTGCCAAAGTTGCTCTCATGACGAATTTATCTCATTATGGTTTAGATGCTCTTGCTGAGGTACACAATCATGATAATGTGAATAATAATATGATTAATCAAGCTGTGCAGGTGATGCCGTCTTCTGAACAGTCGAATGTTGTGAATCATTCAGAGACTGAAATAACCAGTGATAGCAATATCATTCCTTATTCTCAGTATGTGATCGAATCACAACAGGCAGTTGTTACAGAATTCTAACTTCTCCTGTACAACATGATGCATTGATATTATCTGTGATTAAACTATTATTCTGAAAACCCCAAGTAGTTTAGATTTTACCAAGAAAAAACTAGAAAATAAAAGTGTCAATGATACTTTAACTATTGACTTGAAAGAATAAGAATAAGTAAAATTAGTTAAAAGAAGGACAAAATGTTGATTAAAGAGTAAAGATAGACGTTTTAGGATTCATGTGCACATCCTGTTAAGATTGATCACTTAAACAAACTCTTTCAGAACATTTTAAAAGAAAAAGCGAATCTTTAAAGCAAACAGGTTCCTCTCTCAAGAACTTATTTAAGAAATAAAATCTCGAAACCTTGATAGGGAAATTACGTTAGAAACGAGGATCAAACATCTAAATAATATTGTTTTAAAAGGATCAATCTACACAAACTGCTCACATGTTGTGGCGAACTTAGTAACTACGATTATACCACGAAACAAGCTCTAAGTTTCAAAATCCTTTCTATCATCTGAAGAAGCTCATCATTGGAACCGAAGCTTTATTTGGGTAATAGTTAATTGAGAAAAACTAATGCTAAGTGTGTTCTTGACTCTGAAGAGACCATAATGCTGCTGAAGAGGTCATTCAAAAATGCTTTTTAAAACCAAAGGAATCCCATAATGAAAAAAAAAAGTTAATACTACCGAGTTGATTTGTTGCTCCTAAACCAACTTACTAAAGATTGAAATTAGATTTTGTTCCACTAACTACATATCGGCGAACAAGCTTTTGTTCTTAGAATTCTGTGAATTCTCCAGAGCCCACTCTTTCTACTAGACCCACCAATGTTGAGGTTCCAAAAGAACTTCCTAAAGTCGACATGGTTAATACGAGTTTGAAGAAACTTAAACACCATCTTGCTGGTTTTGATGTGGTTATCAAAGAAAGAACCACACCCACAGCCATCACTGAGGGCTCGTGGGGGTTCGAACATACAAAAGCTTGTTTTAGGGATGAAATAATAACATTTGTAAAAGTTCTGAAGGACTTATTTAACATATTCAATCAATATTTTGTTGATGAACTTTTTGAAGTCCAAAATATCTTTTATCAAATGGAACAGTCTGTGGAACAACATCGTTTAGAGTCAAAAACATTTGAAGTTAAAATGAATCAAGTTTTGAACGAAAATGAACGACTCTTGGAAGAAGTAATAAGCAAAGATATTGTGAACATACTTGTGAATTCGTCTATGGATAATGCTTCTATGAATGTGCAAGAATGTGAAAAGTGTCTCAAACTGAGACTGAGCTTTAAACAGAATTCATTGAAAAGAGATTACGATCAACTAATTAAAAGTTTATACCACTCTGTAAAAAAACATTGCATCTCCTTTAGAATTTTGATACACAACTTAATCATAATTGATACAAAGGACAATTTTGTTTCAAATCAAAGTGCTTCAAGCTTTGATAAATATTTTAAGATAAATGAATTGAAAGCTCAGTCCCAAGAGAAAGACACGATGATAAAGAAGTTGAAAGAGAGACTGAAATCTTTAAGTGGAAATATGAATGAAAATATGATCAAGAAGGACATAGAAGAGATTGAGACAATAAATATTGAACATTTGAATAATGCGTCAATGGATCATAGGGTGTCAAAGCTTATTGCTGAGAATGAGCATTTGAAACAGACCTATAGACAACTTTATAAGTCGATTAAACCAGCACGTATTTGATCAAAAGAACAATGTGATGATTTAATTAATCAAGTCAATCTAAAGTCTGTGGAAATCTCTGATTTAAATGCTATTTCTTTAGAAAATAATTGGATATTATATTTATAGATATTGTTTACTACAGCTACAGAATGATTTAAGGAAACTTAAAGGAAAAGCTCTAGCTGATAACGTTGTTACGAAACACACTATTGATCTAGAGATGCTTAAGATTGATGTGGAATATTTGAACCCTAGATTGTTGAACAATAGGTCAGCTCACTCTGATTACCTTAAGCAAACTCAGGAAGAAGCTGTGATTCTTAGGGAAATAGTGGAACAAGGAAAATCACAAAATCCTTTAAATACTTCTTTAGACTCTGCTTGTAGGTATATAAAATAAATTTAGGAGTTGCTTATAACAATCAGACAAACCTACCCTAGCTTTAATAATTTAAGTGAAAAATTAGTGGCTGTGACCCCAAAGAACAAGGACAAAAGAGTTAAATTCATTGAGCCTGTCACATCCTCAGGAAACACAATCATAAAATCAGCCTCTACATCAAACCTATGTTGTCTTCTACAGGAGTAAAACTGTCTACTAGTGCTAGCGGATCACAGCCTTCAGGCAATACAAAGAAATATAAGATTCAGCAAACGCCAAGTAGTACTCAGAAGATAAAAGTAAAGCCCTACCTAGAAAGTTAAATCAAGTATGTAAAAAATAAGACTGTGTGGTTGACTAAAGGAACTGCTAATCAGTGCAAGCATTCCAACTTAATTGCGAATTCTGAACTTAAATGTGTAGTGTAATGGTTGCATGCTTTCTGATAATCATGATTTGTATGTTCTTGATTTTATCAATAATGTGAATGCTCGTGTAAAATCTAAATATGTTATGAAAAATTTAAAGAGAAAAGTTTGGAAACCAACAGAAAAGGTGTTTACCAATATTTGATATATCTGGAGACCTACGTTCGGAACCTTTACTGTAGTAAAATATCGCTGCCCTTATAACTAATGATTACCAAAACTACTGAAGTGCCCCTTAAGAAACCAACTGCTCTAGATCATGAAACACCTAAACCTGTCGTAACATTAGTTTACTCACAGAAACCAGAAATGCGAGCGCAACTAATATCTTGTTAGCAAATCAATGGTCTTAAACTTGTATCTGCTAACAAAATGAACCCATCCAAATCTTGGGATCAAAGCTTCCGATTTTCCATCTTCCCTCTTGCTAATGCAGTTGTCCAAATTGTATCTCTGTTATTTAGACTCCGGCTGTCTCCAAGCATATGACCGGGAGAATCGCTTTCAGCTCACTAATTTTGTCAATAAGTTTTTGGGTACAGTTAAATTTCAAAATATCATGTGGTAAGATATTGGGATAATGTGTGATTGAACATATTAGGTAATGTTACGATATCAAGGGTTTACTACGTAGGAAGAATCTTGTACACAACTTAAATTCTCCGTTGGAATATTTTTGTGATTCGCACCTTAAGTTGCTTTTCGTCAACCACACCTTCTCATTCTCGTAATTTAGAAGGTTGACTATTGATTGGATCTCAAAGCAACCAATTTTGTATACTTTTATCTCTTTCGTATGTATGGCGTCCTCTCTTATATGTCTCTTGTCAAAGGCCTCAAAGACTAAGTCCTGGCTATGGCACCGACGTTTGTCTCATCTGAACTTTGGTGCAATCAACCTTCTAGCTAGACACGGTCTTATACAAGGTCTCCTAAGCTTAAATTTAAAAAGGACCATTGTGTTCTTGCTTGTGTAATGGGTAAAGGCAAGAAGAAACCCCACAAACCTAAATCTGAAGACCCCAACCAAGAAAAACTCTATCTTTGCACAGTGGATTCTTTGTGGACAATGCATGTCACAAAGGTTAAGGGGAAAGAATACTCCCTCGTCTTGTCGATGATTACTCTCGATTCACATGGGTTAAGTTCTTAAGGTAAAAAAGATGAAGCTCCATATTTCATAATTAAGTTTCTTAAGATGATCTAAGTGCGGCTTAAAGTACCAGTATAAAGAATCAGAACAGATAATGGAACTGACTTTGTTATCAACTTTCTGAATATTATGAGAAGGTTAGCATCTCTCATGAAACATCTGTTACTCGCTCTCTACAGCAAAATTATGTTGTTGAAAGACGTAATCATACGCTAATTGAGGCTGCCCGCACAATGTTGATTTATGCAAAAGCTCTGTTTATTCGTTAAAGGGCAAAAGCATTGCTACCGTGCAATGTTACACCCAAAATCATTCCAGCGTACGTCTTCGTCACAGAAAAACACCATATGAGCTTTTACATGAAAACCTCCCGACTTATCATTTTTCCATGTATTTGGTGCACTTTGCTATCCGACAAATGATAGTGAGAACTTGGGTAAGTTACAACCAAAAGATGATATTGATATTTTCATTGGCTATGCACCTACAAAGAAAGCATTTCAAATATACAACCGACATACCAGACAAATCATTGAGACAATTCATGTAGATTTTGATGAGCTGACTGCGATGGTTTTTGAACACAGCAGTTCAGGACCCGCACTTCATGAAATGACTCCTGTAACAATCAGTTCAAGAGTCGTGCCAAACCCTCCTCCTTCAACACCGTTTTGAACCATCGTCTAGAATAATTGGGCTAATTTTTGTTTTCAACCGATGTTTGATGAAATTACTCCACGTCCTCACCCATAGTGTTTTGTTTACCCATCCCCTGAAGTCGATGCTCCAATTCATGAAGTAGAAGCTATAGTTCCTAATGTATCAACCGGTTCACCTTCTTCAACAAATGTTGACCAAGATGCACCCTTCCCAAGTAACTCTCAAACAACACCAGAAACTCAACCTCCCACCGTTCCTAACGATGTTGAAGAAGACAATCATGATATTAAAGTTGCACATATGGGTAATGATCCCATACTGGTATCTTCCCAATTCAGAATTTTACTTCTGGTCATTGATCGTACTCGGATTCCACACCGAAAATCTATATAATAAAAACAAAATATAAAAAATATATAAAGAAGTGTAAAAACCGACATACAATGATACCAGAGAATTATAATAGAGTTTTTCCCAGGGTCCGTAAATCCCCAACGAGGCTGGAATGGTACATGCGATACATCGAAGATTTGATTCGAAAGGAAGGACATAGTTTGGGAAGTAGAATAAGTCAAATTAAACAATAACGGACTTAAAACGTTTAAGAAAAACCTAAAAATTAACGAAATAAACTAGAAAACACAACCCCGAATTCGTACAAAAAGGGGGAAAACCTAAAATCATTAAATAACCCTACGGAAAATTTCACTTCTAAACTACTCCTACGGTCAAATAACGAAGAATGAAAAGACTAGACCGAAAACAGGACGTTTCGTTGAACCCAAAACGAGTATAAAAACAAAAACCGTACCCGTAACCCGTGTTTAAAAGATGAGAAAGTTATAAAAATGACCTACAAAAATGTTATAATTTTCCTACCAACTAGATGACAAAAGAAAAATTTTCTAAAAAAGCAAAATATTTATTTGCTGAATTTTTGTATTATATTATGAATAAATATACTGTTTAAACTAAATTAAAATTTGAAAAAAATATAAAACGGTTACAAAAAATTCCTGAAAATTGTACACAAAATACTTTACACTGAAATAGTCCTACGAAAAATAAGAGACACAAATAAGCTATGGAAATAAGCCCGAAAACAAGCTTAACAGCTTATAAGCTTATAAGCTAAAAACGACCTTAAATAGCAATGCCCTTGAGTCTTTAACGAAAAAGACCCAAGGGCGCAGTGGTAAGAGGTGTTATAAAAGGGGGTTTGTATCGAGAGGTCACGGGTTCGAGTCTTGCTCACCCGGACCTCTTGTCTTTCCCCCTTTTTTTATTTTTCCTAAAAGTCTAGGGTAGAAAGTGTAGAACTAAAACTAAGGGTATTGCCGGGTAAAGTATGGTGAATTTACACCATAGTGCAAACGGGTACCCCTGAACTTTGGGAAAAATACACAATAGACCCTACGATCCAAGCTTATTTTTTTGGCTTATTTAAAAATTGAGAATTAGCAAAACCTTAAAACTACAAACTTATAAAAGAGCTTAATCTCTATAATTTTAATGAAAGCACTTTGGGCTTTTGACAAAAGAATAAGCTAGGAAATAAGCTTAATTTGGACAGAAACTTAATAAGCCTTATTTGGCTTTTTTGCTTTTTCTTTTTGGCTTAAAGACACAAATTAAGCTAAGGCTATGGGAATAAGCTAATAAGGCCAAGGGAGACCTAAATAAGCTAAGGGAACCTGATAAGCCGCAAAAATAGCTATAAGTCAATTAAGCTATGTGACAGTTTTTATATAAAACAGAAAAAGGTGCTACTTTAAACCTAGAATGAGCTAAGCTAAAAAGGGAAATAATCCTGAATAAATGGTTGGGGAGTAAAGCCAAAATAGAGCTTATAAGACTAACTTATAGGCTACACTAAAAATGCAAAAAGTTCTAGACCTAATCAAAATAACTAGATAAAAATGGGTGCTGAAAATTGGTTTCAGCACCAGGGGAAAACAAAACACAGCCTTAAGGGCTTGTTGAGCCCGTATCTTAAAAAGCTCAAATGAGCTTAAATGATATAAAAGTGAAAACAGATTAAATGGCCATGGAAAACTTATTTCCAAAAGATGAGCTTTTAAAACTTATAAAAACCTGCTGATAATTGGGTTTGAAATTGAGGGTTCTAAAAAAAAATTGCTAAGCCAAAATTTTTGACTTAAACTTGGTCAAACCCAAGTGACAGCAACAAGGGCTTGGGTTTATGGGTAGAAACAACCATAATAAGCACAACAAAGAATGCTTAAGCTGCCTACACAGCTTGAGCACTTTAAGAACACTTTGGCTTATTCTAAATTGACAGAACAACAAAATGACATTTTAAAAACTCATTAAAACAAAAATTGGAAGTAATTTGCAAGAGTAAACCCCACACACTCAGCCTAAAATGGCTAGAGTGCTTGGACCCATTTCCATACCCCAAATATCCATTTCACATTTGCCAAACACCTAGGGGGGGGGGGTGGCCCCCCCTTAAATAAGCCCGAATGACTTTTTTAACTTGAGATTTATACTTAAAAATAATTAAGGTAAAGTGAATGTTAGTGCCAGTATAGTTAAAAAGAAACAAGTACTACAATTCTCTCAAGATTAACAAAGAATTTAAAAGACGAATAATGTTGAAAATCACAAGAAACTTAGTATCAACTTTAAACTTGAATTAAACTTTTTAAAACAGTAACATTACACTTAAAAAGCAAGCTGAAACTTAAATTACAAGTTGATTGAAAATTAATTAAGAAAAGTTAAACTAAAACTAGTGGTGGTTCGCATTGAGTGTTGATCCGAGATGCGATAGTTATTAGAAAGCCAAGGTTGAGAGAGAGCGCGAGATTTACACAATGTGGGATGTGAGACACACCTCTATGTAGTACAAAGCCCAGCATCAATCCTAGCTCCTTAGTTTATGTTGTGTTTCTTTTTGATCTCAATCCACCATGATAATTGCTCCGTGTTTGGGAGATTGCCAAGGTGGCAACTTTTAGGGTTAGTGGGTGTGTGAAGGGATTGTACGGTGTAACGAGTTTTTTTGGGTAAGAGAATGGGTGTTTAACTCGTGATGGTGGGGTTTCTAGGGATTGGCGGGAAAACGGGTTGAGGGGTGAAACGTGATTGGTGGCAGGTTTGAAAAGTTTCATTTGCCCAAGAAGAGACCCCCGTCTTTTACTTCTTTTCCCTTTCTCTTGTTTCTTTTCTTTTAGTTATAAACAACTTTAAGAACAGACAGAAATGGCCCTTGTGTTTTTAGAAACAAAGAATTAAAGAAAGAATGGTGTATTGGCAGAACTGGCCCTTAATGTTTTAAGTAGAAAAACAGTATATGTAAAATTGCAAATTCATCCCTCTTATTTATTATAAAAAACACTTTTCTATTTTTACTAACATTTTTAAACTTGAACAATTTTAGTCCCTTACCTAGGGTTTGATAACAAATTGTTTAGGGCCAGTATTGGCTTGGTTTGAGTGCAAAGGGCCATGGTGGGTTAATTAGGTGCTCCCAATAAAGGTTTAGACTTTTGTTATTTGGGCTTCTATAAGCCCAATAAGGTTTAGGTGGGTTTTTGTGTGTAACCATGCTGAGATGGATTGTTCAAAGGGCAGGATCGGGCCTTCAAAGTCTTCCTATTCTCTGTCCAAATGCACAAAAAGGGCTGTTGTCAATTGATTGAAGGGCCCATTTGGTCCCCCCCCCCCCCCCCACTCCCCTCCACGAGTCTTCAATAATATACTATTGGGCTTTCCCGGCCCATCAGATGGTTGAGATTGCAACCAATAGTATTCTTCTTCGATTACGTCTCAAGTTTTGACTGTAATTTTGTTGAGTTGAACTTAGACTTTGACTTTTTATCTGATCTTGCTTTGATTTGCTTTGTCCATCACAGCTTTTCCATGTTCCGTGTCATGTTTTGTCGTTTGTTCTTTGTTTTTCGTCCTTTTCTTGGTAATGCCGTATCCGCACAAATACAATTAGCAAAACAAGTTGTATCTTGGCATATAAATCCGTTTTTGGTTATTCCAGCTCCGTTTTTTTTAAAGGTGTAAAAGGTATTGTATTTAAGCACAAGACCAAAATCCCCCATACTAAGGTATTGGCCGTGACCTCACGCAATGCGAATTGAAGTAAGCAAAACGAAACTAAGACTCTTGACCCCCCTCCACTACTAACTTGAAAAGTAGCAAAGTGTTTGTCCCAAATAAAGAATCAATAGCTTCGACAAATCCGATTAACACCATTTATTTTGTATAGTACGTTGACTACTCTAATTTTTTTTGGATTTTTGAATGGTTTGTCTTCTTATTTAACTCACGATGGGAATCATAAGTAGATGAGAAACGACCATAGAAATGATCATACTTATGTCCCTGACGGAAAATTTCACGACCCCGATTTTTTCACTAATCTAAATCCCAGCAAATAAACGAGATCAATGTCATATAATTTTATGTTGTAAATGCCCACATACTTATGACTTATGTGGAACTTTTGAACTCCGACTTTATAAATGATTACGTGTGTGTGCTGATTTAACTCAACCATTAGATCAACTTATTCAGATAGCAAAAATGCAATCGTACACAAAGCAACAATTTATGAAGACATTTGCAACTTGATTTTAAGTACGACTTCAAAATTATTATTTTTTTTTTTTTTTTTTTTTTTTTTTTTTTTTTTTTTTTTTTTATTATTTTTTTTAAGTTCTTAAAGCTAGGAATGCGTTGCTTAGTTTGAACACCTACCTAGGCCTCGCTCCCTAGTAGGATATCACAACCAACGTCCGGTGTTCTTAGTTTGAAAACCCACCCCGTTGCTAGCGTAGTGGGAAATCACATCAACACCTTCTTCCTAATATGGCTAAGGATTAGTGTCTTAGTTTGAACCCTCACCTAGACCTTTCTTCCAAGTGAGATATCACGACACACCAAGTCCCTAGAAGCAAAGATGTCTTAGTTTGAACCCCCACCTCGTGGTTAGCGGAGTGGGATATCACGACACATCTATTACTTGCTCCATATAATCAAATGTATGCTTTATTGGCATTAAATCTTTTCAAAACTTTTGCTTTTAAAGAATCAAGTCACAAATTTGAAGCTTTTTCTGAAAACATCGATTGACTTAGCTGAATTAAATCGAACACGTATGATTAGGCGGATTAGAAGCTTATGGGAGAAAAAGAACACAAGTTATTCATATAAGTTTTTAGACGAATCTTGCTTGACACATAAACTTATATTTAACTCTATCATTTCTCGTTCTTCACTTAAGAATTCAAAGCAATAGAATTCGTGAAAGCTTTGGCCTAAAAGAACTAGCTAGGGCTCAACACGCCCGATCGAGTCAAAAATTATTCTCATTCTACCCATTAGGAAAGTCAAAACTGTGACAAAACACTTATTTTATTTTTGAAAATTTTTAAATTTTTTCATTTTTTTGGTATTTTTGCAAAAATTTGGTGGTAAAACGGGATTATGTGATAACAACGACTGCAGGCAAAAATCAAATCGAAGATTCCCCCCCATACTAGAACTAAACATCGTCCTCGATGTTTCAAAGGGGTTCCTACGTAAATCTAAGGCCGTTTATGAAGTGTGCCAAAAGATAAAACGTTAGTCGATTAGATTTGGATACTGAATTCCCAAAATGAAGCTGAGGATGTGAAGCTCGAGTTAAAAATGACAGAATCGAGAGCCTTCATAATCCGGGAATACCTGGACAAATAAAACACAAGCACAGGAATGGCAGAAGCAAATCTCATCACAACAACACTAGAATCACAAAGAACACAAGACTTATTTATTACTACTACTAATGCTAGGATAAGCATGGGGTGCCTCCCACGAAGCGCCTTGTTTTTGTTAACCGAGTCACAAGCTTGACTCGACCCCGAATTCATTGGTCCATGGGGAAGCAAGTGGAAGATAAAATCATCATCGGACTTTCATTCAAGCGGTTTGGATAAACATTAAATTTCATGAAAGTTCCATTCCGATGAGACACATCCGGCATGAAAGAATGATAATGTGAGATGCCGGGATCAAAAATGGTATCTTCATTCCTACAGGAGAGAAGATATGGTGGAGCAACTGGATACGTGAGAAATGGAAGAAAAATCCATACAATATAAGCGAAGAGAGGTTCACTTAAAAGTATGAAATCCGTATCCAGGGTGAGATGGGTGGGTAAAACATTAGGCACATGAACTCTTGGTTCTCTTGTTGGGAAAATATCATTCACCACATCCATAGTAAGATTGCCCAGCTCGGGCTCAATCTTAAAGCAGAAATGATCATACTCCGGTGGAGATATGATGTGAGCAAGTTCATCCGCGAACTCCTCATGATTAAGGTCACTCCTATCGGTAGGAGGAAACTGATCATTCGAAAGATCAAAGATAAACGAATCATATTGAGAAAAATCAACATGAGTAGTGGTATTGCCACTACTCCTCTCTTTAAAATGATCGTTATCAACGTAGAAAGCTTTATAATCTGGAAGAGATAAATCGGAATGAGTAGTGGGACTGCCACTACTAATCTCTTCTAGATTAAAGCGGAAAGTTTCAGATTCGGGAATAGAATTATCAAAGGTGTTAGCCTCCTCCAAGAAAAGATCAGGAAATGTGGAGGTAGACTTGATCACAACTTCGGAAGTGGGATTATCTCTTAATGCATCGATCTTAGCAATAAGAAGATTGACATTCAACAATTTTTCACGAAGGATATCGTCTTTGATTGTTAAAAGAATATCATCATCAATCCTTCCAACTTCCGGGTCAACAATCTCCACCACCTCTAAGCTGACGATCTCAACATCGGGAGGTGATGCATCGACATACTCGATATCCTCACCGTAGGGAGAATCGTCATCACTTGAAGAATTATCATCGTCAGAATTGACAACAATCTCATAATGTTCATTGAGAGCATTAAGAGGGGTGGTATTTTCACAAAGAGGCACATCACACATTTTGTCGGGAATACCCTCGGACTCACTTGGGATTGGGACAAGGTCCTCAACACTAGACTTTATTACTTCGTCCGATTCCGTTTCCGGAATAGTGTCAAGATGCTTGTCCCCCATACTTAGAGAGTTATCGGGTTCCTCGATTGGTAAAACGGGTGTGATTGCAATGGTATCGTCTTCGTCATCATCGTAGCAAATGGGAATCTTCCAAGATCGATCTTTAGCCGCTTGCTCTTCCGCGATTCGCTTTTCTTCTTCCTTCTTTTGTATGACTTGACCAACCAAATCACGTAAGGTTGTCATTTGTTCCATAAGCTTATTTTGAGAATTAAGAAGGTCATTTTGAGATTTGAAGATTGGATGATTGACGGTATATTGCGGGGGTTGAACTTGGTCAAAACCAAAAGAATTTGAATCATAGCAAGAATTTTGCTCATGATAATAGTCTTCATTCATTGGTTGACATTGGAAGGTTTCATGAGGACCCCCGCAATTTTCACAACAAAGATATTGTTGTGGAAAACTCGGTGAAGTTTGTGGAAAATAATCAAAGTTTTGATTGAAACACAGGTCCTGATTGTAGACAAACGGGACTTGAGGTTGACAATCGTAACCGTAATGAGAGTCGTTCCCACGTATCTCACAAGAGTATGGCACGTATTGGGATTGTGGAGGATGGTTTGCAACACTTGGAGAATCGTTGGAAGAGTACGGAGTTGAAACATTGATTGGTGTTCCATTTCCAACTTTACAATAAAAACAAACTCCATCGTATTCATTGCAACCACATTTTTGGCATGTACGAAACAGACATTGTTGTTGCAAACTTTGCAAGTTTTGTAGGGGCTCATCAATGGTTTGATTTTTGCATGGTTCCGGATTAGAGATAATCGGAACTCTCGGAGGGCAATTATAACCGTAATGAGCACCTTTCCCACAAGACTTACAAGTGCATTGTCGACAAAAGATTCCATCTAACGAATCACCGCACTCGTGACAACAATGGTCAATGTGTAGAGGACTTGGTGAGGAATTTTCACCGGGGTCCTGGATTGACACTCGATTGGCTATCGAGGAGCATTAACAACTTGGGTATTGTCGTCGGGATGACTCGGAAATGTCTTGGAAGTGTTGAAAAATCATTTTCCCACCACAGTTTGTAAACAAACCTTCCATAAATTCCTTTCGTAAAAGAGCACATCCTTGACAATACGGACCATCAACCGGGGTTCCACCACCTTGCATCACCTTACCACATTTGTGAGGGGGTTAGGAAAACTGATTCTTGTCTTCACAGACGCCCTTCTCGAACAACAACTGTTTGAAGTGTACATAAAATTCCACAAGACGAGCATTCTTTAATGCGTAAAATCGGAGTCAAAACGATAATCGAATGGACGTTCATAAGAATTAAACATGAAGATGGATAAGAAAAGAATTAAATGATACGAAGAAAAAGAAGATTATTTTTGGTTTTTCAATTAATTCACAATTTATTTTAACGGACAAAATGAGATAAGACAACTTAACCTGATAATCAGCAAGCTTCACGGTAGCTCTTTGAAAGAAAAACTCACAAAGGAGCGGAGGAGAGGGATAGCGCGAAGCTTATTTCTCCTTTCGGGTTGTAGTTCGTTGGAACAACCCTCCTTATACCTCTCTTATAGTTTGTTTAACTTTCAAAGGTGAGCCGTACCTCGCAAGAGACAAGTTTTTAAATCTTTTGTTCGAATTGGGAACCAACAAGTTCACCGGAATTTATTATGATAATACCTCAATTGAGAATATTATATTTTGGTATTTTTACCAATTTGTGAATTTTATTTCTTTTTATGGACAATGTTTTTATATATATATATATTTTTTTTATATATATATTTTTTGGTTTTTTATTTGGTTTTTATCTGATAATTATACTAATAAAAGAAAATGAAAAATATTTTTGTATTTTTTATGTTTTTTATAAAAGAAAATATTCACATATTCAAACACAAACTGACAAACGTAACGATAATCGTTTCACACTCACAGGCAACGCGCCAAAAATGATTGGTGGTTTTCACACAATGTATTTATTATTTAATAAATTATAAAAATATATAAAATATAATATTTTAATAATAATAATATAAAATATATAAATTTTTATATACATTAATTATATATTATTATATATATTATATTTATTTATTTATATATATAAATTAAATTAAATTTATTATTAAATATTTTTTATATAATTTAATTATATAAATAATATATTTATTTAATATAAATATAATTAATTTATAATAATATATTATATACTAATATGTAATATATAATCTAAAAACAAAAATCAATGAAACCGAGAAGTAGTATAGAGTGTTCCCGGGTCGTTTATCCCCAACGAGGCTGGAATGGAAAATCGATACAGTCGAAGATTTGAGTTTTGAAAGGGAAGGAATTGATTATAGAGAGATTGAAAAAGTCAAAACTAAACATAAAACAAAAAACGTTTAAGAAAAACCTAGAAATTACGATTTAAACAGAATTCGAGAGCCGAATCCGAACAAAGGCGGAAAAAACCTTAAAATCTTTAAAAATACCCCTACGAAGAAAATTTTCACTTCTAACTACTCTTACGGGACAATTAACGAAGAATGAAAAAGACTAGACCGAAACGGAGTTTTTTTTTTCATTTGACCAAAAAAAGAGTCAACACAAAATCCCGCACCGGACCGCTCTTTTAAAAAGTTAAAAGGTTGTAAAATGACTCTACGAAAATTTTAAATTTTTCTAAAACTATATATTAAAAGAAACTTTCTAAAAAAGCAAAATATTTTTTTTATAATTTTGTATTTTTTATGAATTAATTAACTTTTAACGAAAGTTAAATTATAAAAAAAAAATCATTAAACGACTTCGAAAAATTCTGAAAAATTACATAAAAATACTTTACTTTATAAATTAACCTACGAAAATAAGAAAACACAAATTGGCTTAAGGAATAAGCCCGAATAAGCTGTGTACAGCTTATTAAGCTTATAAAGCGAAAAAAGACTATAAAATACACAAGCCCTTGGGACTATAACGAAAAAGTCCAGAGGGCGCAGTGGTAAGGTGTGTGTAAAAGGGGGTTTGTATCGAGAGGTCACGGGTTCGAGTCTTGCTCACCCGGACCTCTTGTCTTTCCCCCTTTTTTTATTTTTCCTAAAAGTCTAGGGTAGAAATTGTAAAAGAGGAAAGTAAAGGGTAGGCGGGGTAACTTTAGGAAATTTACACTTATATGAAAACGGGTACCCCTGAACTTTGGGAAAAATACAAAATAGACCTCGCGACTTGGCTTATTTTTGGCTTATTAAAAAATGAGAATTAGCTAAAACTTAAAACTACAAAGTTACTAAGGAGCTTATTCTCTACTACTTTAATATAGGGGGCATACTTGAACTTTTAACAACTAGATAAGCTAGAAACTTAGGCTTTTTAAATCTGTTACAGAAAGTAGGGGTTTTCCCTAACTTTTTAGATTTTTGCTTATTCCTAGCTTATTTCTAGTTGAAACTGAGAAACGAAAGAAGCTATGTAAAGCTTAAGATGTGAGCTTAATGTTTGTGAAAGAAATACAGTGAGAGTAACAGAATAAACAAGAAACTTTCTAATGAAAGTGCAAGTTTTTAGCTTATCCTCTGAGATTAAGCTTTTTCTAATAAGGCTAATCAACTAATTTCTAATCTTGAAGCTGGTTTTTTAAAAATAAAGTAACCTATTGATATGTTCTACCTAGATAAAAGAATTTGATAAGGACACTAAAACGTAAAGAGTCTAAACGTGATGAACTAGTATCTTTAACTACTGCTTAGCTACGTTTGTGGGAAAATTTAGGCTAGCATAATAGCTTGAAAGTGAAAATCTAATGATGACTTTTAACCAGCTCATGGAATATCTATTAGGAAACTTAACTAGGAGTGCCTAACTTCTTATTTTAAGAAACTTACAAAAGATTAAAATTTGATCAGCAACTACAGTCTTAAAAGTGTTGATGATGCAATTGGTAATGAACAAAAGAATGCAGGCTAACTCCTTTTAAGAATGCATTGTACTAAACTCATTTCATGTTCACAAAGGTACATTTTCACATTATGAACTCTAAAATGCCATTAAGCTATTAAATCTAAGAGCACTTACTCTCAAGGACTGCCCTTTTAGTGATAAACAACTTTTAAACTCAAACTAATTAATTTACTAACTAACTTTTAAAAAGCTGTTCGAAACTTGGATACATTGACTGAACTCAACTTAATAAAAGGTTTTGACAGAATTGTTTTGACTTTAAAGGTCAACTAAGGCTTAAACCAAACACTCCTTTACTTGAGCTGTCAAACTTATAGTAAACTAAAATCTATTTTAACACTAAAATTATCTAAACCTTATATCTACTCATTCTTATACTCATCTACTTAAGCTATTTAAACTCTAAAAATCCTAGCTTATTTATAGAAATCAGCCACTTTCTCTCCTAGCTTTTAAGATTGAATGAAAGATTTTAAAGCTAAATTGAATCTTGTTGATTCTAACTAATGCAGCTTAAGAACATTTCAAACTTTAAACTATTCAAAACAGTGTGAACAGGATTTAAGCAAACATAAAGTCTAGACAATAAGCTAAAGAATTAAGCTATATTTATGACAAAATAAAAAATAATGAATATAAAACCTGAATATGGAGTCTTCTGAACAATGGCCACTCTATCTGAGTGAGTGCTTAAAAACATACTCCTAAGTGGTCCCTAGCCTCTTAACTTGTGCTTAAGCTCAATAAGCTTTGTTAGCTTATTTCTTCATAAGCTTCCAAAACTTGAAATCAAATGATCAATATGAACTAAATGATGGAAAAAAGTATTTTAATAGCTTTTAACAGTTTTAAACTGCATTAGAGCTTTTAACAGAATAAGCTCAATAAGGCTATGAGTAAAAAATGCTTGAAATTTGAAATACATAAACACTAGGAAATTGAAAATAGAATGATATTGCTGAAAAATGATTAAGTACAGTTGAAATAACCAAAGGTACATGTATTTAAGCTGAATCTTAAAACTTAAGGAAAAATGCTGGAAAAATAAGGAAAAAAAGTGACAAATTGAAAAAATAAATAACTACTACTCTGAACCTTCTGTCTTCTTTTATGTTATATGCTGGGCAGCTTTTTTGTTGTGTGTTGTTTGTGTTTGTTTGGTGAGAGCAAACCAAAATTATAATCTTGCCCTTAATCTTGTCTTGGAGCCGAGTCGTAGTGTGGATTGCCAACATGGCCTGAGGTTTAGGGAGTGGGGAAAGCTTAGTTGGAGGGGGAGGGGATGGGATTATCCATGGTGTTTTTAGAGTTGCAGGGGAAAAAAGTGTAGAGTGAAAAATGGGGGAAAGGTGTTGGATTTAACTGGTAAAAGAAGGTTTGGGTTAAAAGGGTGTATGTTTGGGGTTTGGGCAAACATAGGTCTCCTTAAGTTATAAGAGGCTTTGCAGGGTTGGTCCTTGTGGTGTTAAAGATTTGGAAACTTGGCAGTTTTGGTCCTCCAACCCATATAAGTTAATTACATAGGTGGTCCTTGTGTATTATAACTTTTAGGGGGTTGGCAGTTTAAGCCCTTGGAGTATAACTTTACTTTAATGGCAGTTTGTACCCTTCTTTTCTTTTTCTTCTTTTTTCTCTTATAAATATAAGTTTAGGGATTTACAAGTTAAGTCCCTAAACTTATATTTCTTGACTTTTGGCTTCGGGGTTGACTTGGGTTGACTTTTGTTGACTTTTTCAGGCTTGGGCTTGGACTTTGACTTTGTCTTTTCCTGCTTTTCCATTCCGAGTCCGGTTTTGTCGTTTTGGCTTCGTTTTTCATCTTTTTCTTAGATATCCGTTCCTGCACAATACAATTAGCAAAACAAGCGTATATTTGGCATTTTAAGTCCGTTTTTGGTTATTTTAGCTCGTTTTTAAAGGTAAAAGGTATGTGTAATTAAGCACATACCACACATGACCGGAAACAAAGATATCTTATCATCCTATAAACCTTTTGATGGAGATAACGTGTTGTTTGGTAGTAACGCTAAAAGCAAGATCATCGGCAAAGGTATAATTTCCCATAACTCTCTCACCATCAATAATGTTAGTCACGTAGAAAATCTTAGTTTTAATCTTCTTAGCATAGGTCAAATTTGCGATAAAAAGTGCAATGTACTATTTAGTGAAACCGGTAGCAAAATAATTAAAAACGACATAACCTTAGGAAAAGGAATTAGGAAAAATGGCCTTTACATTATGAAAACGGGGAACTCTCCAAAAGACGCCCTTTGTCTAACCTCTATAGATGATACTTTGACCTTATGGCATCGAAGATTGGGTCACGCCAATATGCGACTTATACAATCGTTATCATCTAAAGAACTTGTTAGAAACTTACAAAACTAAATATTTTCTGAAAAAACTTTTGCGACGATTGCAACGTTAGGAAACAAGTTATGAATGCCTAAGGCTAAAAACATGGTTTCTACTTCTAAATGTCTAGAACTTCTTCATATGGACTTGTTTGGTCCGTCGGCCGTTCAAAGTTACGGAGGCAACTTCTACACTTTGGTCATTGTTGACGACTACTCAAGATACACTTGGACATAATTTTTTAAATCTAAAAATGAAGCTTTTGATTATTTTGAAATTCTAAGTAAAAAGATTCAAAACCAAAATTTTTGCCCCATTATTTCAATCTATACGGATCATGGTCGGGAATTTGATAATAAAGTACAATTTGGAGCTTTTTGTGATGCTAATAGCATTACTCATAACTTTTCGGCTCCACATACTCCACAATCAAATGGGGTAGTAGAACGTAAGAATAGAACACTACAAGAAATTAGTAGAACATTATTAAATGAATAATCAATTCCTCAAAAATTTTGGTGTAATGCCGTTGACACCTCCACCTACATTCTAAATAGGATTCTTATTAGACCTTTCCTGGAAAAACTCCTTATGAGCTTTTCAAAGGTAGAAAGCCCAACTTAGAATACTTTAAAGTTTTTGGTTGTAAATGTTTCATTTTAAATACCAAAGACTACCTTACAAAATTCGACCCTAAATCATCCGAAGGTGTTTTCTTAGGATATTCCCCTAATAGTAAAGCCTATGTAGTTCTAAATAAAGAAACCATGAAAGTCGAAGAATCTCTCAATGTCAAGTTTGATGAAACTCCTCCTCCTAGTTCACCTCCTTTAGTAGATGATGACTTACTAGAAGTCGACATATAGTTAATACAAGAGAAAAAGACTAGACGTCTGGAAAATGAACCATTAAATAAACAAATCTCGAACATCAAAGAATCTAAAGATCATCCCTTAGAAACCGTCATAGGAAACCTTAATCAAAGAACTCTAAGATCTCAAGTTCAAAACCAAAGCAACTTCTTCTGCTTTGTCTCTTCCGTAGAACCTAAAAACATTAAAGAAGCTATACAAGACGAAAGTTGGACTATGGCTATGCAAGAAGAATTAACTCAATTTAAAACAAATGACGTTTGGTGTCTTGTCCCTCCTCCTAAAAACCAAACTATATCGATTTACAAAATGGGTCTTTAAAAACAAACTTGACGAAAATGGTATCGTATCTAGAAACAAAGCAAGACTTGTTGCACAAGGATACAATCAACAAGAAGGAATAGACTTCGATGAAACCTATGCCCCGGTGGCAAGATTAGAATCTATATGAATCCTTCTTGCGTATGTCTTGTGATCATGACTTCAAAACTCTTTCAAAAGGATGTCAAAGTGCTTTCCTAAATTGGTTTTATAATCGAAGATGGTTATGTAGCCCAACCTCTGGATTGTAGATTTTGAAAACCCAATTATGTGTTCAACTCAAAAAGCGCTCTCTACGGTCTCAAACAACACCCAAGCTTGTTTGATCGACTCAAAGCCTTCCTCCTTGATCATTCATACACCAGGCTTAGTAGATACACTTTTATTTACTAAGAAAAAAGGATTCACATTCATCATTGTCAAATCTATGTGGACGACATCATCTTCGGATCAACTTGTCAAGACTTATGTGATGATTTCTCCAAAATCATGCATGATGAGTTTGAAATGAGCATGATGGGTGAATTGAATTTCTTCCTTGGTTTACAAATCAAACAATTCGAAGATGGAATCTTCTTCAATCAATCTAAATATGTGAAAGAAATGTTAAAGAAATTCAGTCTTGAAAACGCCAAACCAATCAAAACTCCTATGTCTTCCGAAACCAAACTCACCCGTGACGAAGAGGGCGAACCCATCGACGACACTAAATACCGTGGTATGATTGGTAGTTTACTCTATCTAACCGCTAGTCGCCCTGATATCATGTTTAGTGTATGTCTTTGCGCTCGTTTTCAAGAAACTCCTAAAACCTCTCACCTCAAAGCTGTAAAGCGAATCTTCCGTTATATCAAAGGTACTTCTCACCTAGGCTTATGGTATCCCAAAGGAACCGGTCTTGAGACTATTATCTATGCCGATTCTGACTATGCGAGAGACTATGTCAACCGAAAAAGCACTAGTGGTGTATGTACCTTCGTAGGTTGTTGTCTCACCTCATGGATGTCAAAGAAACAAACCGCCTTAGCTATCTCAACCACCGAAGCCGAATACGTGTCCGCCAGAAAAGCTTGTCAACAAGCCTTATGGATGAAACAAGCTCTAGTAGATTATGAAGTTAAATTAAATGACGTACCTGTTCTTTATGTAATGAAGGAGCCATAGATTAAGCAAAAATCCGTTCTTCACTCTCGCACTAAACATATAGAAATCCGTCATCATTTTCTCCGTGATAACATTCAAAGGTAATATCTCTATCGAAAAGGTTGCATCCGAAGATAATATTGCCGACATTCTAACCAAACACTTAAAAGAGACCCCCTTCATCTTCTTCGTCTCGGCCTTGGATTAATGGGAACAAATCTTAAAACCTTTCTCCTAAGGTCTTTCTCATTTGTGTCAATTCCTTTCTCTTACTACATTGTTTAATACAAATAAAAACGTTTTTGTATAACTTGTCTCGTGAACGTATTCTTAGAAAACACCTATGGTCAATATGTCGTTTAAAACAAGTTCTTTGTAGCTAATTAAAAGAAGGCTTAGGGTTTTTCTTCCAAAATAAAACAATTTTCATGTCACTCGAAGTCAGAAAAATGCTCTCCAACATATCAAACAATTCTCATAAACCTCTACAAAATCATGTCTGCCCGATTGCGGTTCCATTAAAATTTCAACCGGTGCCTCTACCAGAATAGACCGGCAGGACCTGTTCTCTGTATTAAAATACGAATTTTTCAAATTCAACTTCAAACTTCCCTCTTTTGTCACATCACTTAGACTTAAAATCTAGAAGTTGACTTAGCCTGAAATCTAATCAGTAGATTTTAATAAGTAAAGGCAAAACATTTAAGTCTAACTCAAATAGTGCACTATTCTTGCTCATCTTTCTCTATGAATAGTGCACAATTCTTGGCCATCTTCTTCACTCCTACCTCTTGTGTCTTTCCTTTCTTCACAATGACTAAAGAGAACAAAACTAATCTAAAACGAACCACAAGAATTAGTGTTAGGCCATGTTGCTTTGTCAATCCAAGAACTTCTTCTCCTCCCTATCAACCATTCTCTCCACCATCGGACTACACATCGGGAGCTCCACCAACTTCTCCAATAATCTCTCCACCACTATCTCTAATAAAAATTAACTCCAATGAAAATTGCTTGCTTACTCCTAAGTCAACTCCTCCTCCATTGACTACGCCACCACCCGCTCCTACTCAACCATCCAAGCTCACCTCACCGGTAGCTATTAACCTTGATCCCATTGACATCTTGATCTCTACTAGTTGTGCTAGGTGTTCTTCCACATCAAACAAAAAAAATATAAAAAAAAAAAAATTTTTTTTTTTTTTCCCATATCCCCCCCAACCTCCTAGACCATCCTTTCCAACCATTAAATGGTTGGCAAATGAGCCACCTCCTATTCCTCCCATAAACTTTATTTTTCCCTAGCCGACTCCAGAGATAGAACCAACACCTCCTCCTCTCCCTCCACATTGCTTGCCACCTCCACCATCTCAACTCCCACCTCTTCCGCCATTGGGACCCAACAACCCTTTTCCCTTGCTCACTCATGAGATGTATTGTGAACATTGCCAAAGGACTCAAGTCTTGGTCGACAACCTCCAAGGAGAAATGAGATTCATTCTCAACCACATTCTCGACCGCCTAAATGTCATAACGCACAACATCTAATAATAAGACTTAAGTAGTAGAACGAAATAATAAATTCATTAGGAACCTTCATTAAGAATCTCTTGTCTTATTGTAATGTCTTTATGCTCTCTCTAATAAAATTAGTTATCCATTCTAAATTATGTTCAAAATTCGTAGACTTTGACTTTTTTAAAGTTAGCCGGTGCCATTAGCTAACGAATCAGCGCCTTTCATATGACAGTACCGGCTAGCCGGTACTACAGAGGCCATTTCTATTTCTTGGACCCCTAACTTTTCTTTGTAGGTACTCACAAAGCAAGGGGGAGCATATCTCATTGTTTATAACATATTTGTTTTGTAGCATTCATCAAGGGGGAGCTTTCCATCTTGACAAAATCACTACATTTTTCGTACATTTACACTCCATTTTTGTTTCGACAAAAAGGGGGAGAAAGAAAGTCAAATCTAATCATCTCTTTGACCTAATATGTTTTGTCATCAACAAAAAGAGAGAGATTGTTAATACAAATAAATCAATAAATTGGTTTTAAACAAAACGTTTCTACAATCAACTTAGGCTAAGGTTTTATTAATGACAAAACATAACAAACCATTTTTCTCAAAACATGATTTCTTTACTATCTCCCAACCTTGTATAAAAGCACATGTAACTTGAAAAAGTACACAAATCTTTTTAAGCCTAAACTTTACACAAAATAATCTTACACTTTTTAATTTAATTATTTCAATTTGTATATAATCAAATGCAGCAAATCCAAGGAAAATCTCATAAGATTACACAAGATTTCTCAAGATTTTGCAAATCAAAATTCGGATTTTGTTACTGTTTGCCGGTGCCCTTAGGTTCGCAAGCCGGTGCCATTGGTAAACAGCACCGGAAGAACCGGCCTACAGTAAAAATTTTGGCTATAAATACCAAGCCATTTCTCATGTTTTCATACATCTTTCTCATACAATCTTCTCTCTAATCAACTGATCTCTCTCTTTTTCTAGCATCTCTTTCTAAATCTTGTGTAGGTAATTCACTTCAAGAAAGGAATTGCCAAATACGCGAAAGTTTCAAGCACGCCTCAAAAGTGCCTTGATCTTGATTCTTCTTACCTCATTCAAGAGATCATTTTGCTGTAATCTATTGTTATATTGTTAGCTGTATATCAAGTGTAGTTGTGTAATTATCGATTCTCGTGTGTGAGAAATTCGGTGATCATCTTTGTAATCTATAGAAGTGTACCATCGTTGTGAAGGCTTCTCCGCCAAGTGAAAGGAGCTCGGTGACTAGTGTTTAACAAACTCTCGAGTAGGTGACTCGGGGAGTGGAGTAGGGCAAGGAAGGTGTCCTTGTAGCCGAACCACTATAAATACTTGTGTCCCGGTGATATCTTTCTATTTTCTCTTTTACTTTGCATCTCTTACTTCTTAACTATCAAATATCAATATCACTTCACTAAAAAGTTTCAAACAAACTATTTTACAAGTTTAAAAGGCCAAAAATTTTAGAAAACTATTCAACCCCCCCTTCTAGTTTTCCACAATATATATGCATGAGCCGCCTATGTTTGTTGACTTTACTCAACGTTATTATGTTTGTCACTTGCAACGTTCGTCATATGGGCTTAAACAGGTCCCTCGTGCATGGTTTCAGTGCTTTGCTAGCATTAAACAGGCCCCTCGTGCATGGTTTCAGCACAACAAAATCGACAAGTCCCTATTTGCCTTTTCACGTGGTTCTGATATTGCTTATCTCTTGTTATATGTACTTGATCTGATTCTTACAGCTTCTTCTGCAGCTCTTTTACAACGTATTATTACATTACTTCACAGTGAATTTGTTATGACTTTTCTCTCAATTATTTTCTTGGTATTTCTTCTCATCGATCGGCTTCTGGCATGTTCTTCTCACAGTTGAAATGTGCGAAGGAAATTCTTGAGCGAACACATATGCAAAACTCTAACCCGTGCAGAACCCATGTTGATACTGAGTCCAAGCTTGGTCCTTACGATGATCCTGTCAGTGACCCTACATTATATCGCAACCTTGCTGGTGCTCTTCAGTATCTTACTTTTATGCGGCCAAAAGTGTCGGTCACTACCAATATAGTTAGTCGTAGCTCGTAGTAAGTTATAAGTTTAAGTTAGAAAGCTAACCGGGCCAAAGGCGCATGGATAAGCCTACTAAAGGCCCATGGCCGGCCATAGCATGAGATATATAAACCCTCTCCACACATGGAGAGGGTGTTGGTTGTTCATTTCACATTTCATTAAGCTAATATTATCATTTTTCTTTTTCTCTCTCTAAGTGTTCATCCAACTATCTTTCTCTCTCTAAAACTCTAAGCGAATCAATCCATACTTGTGTTAAGATTATTCTACAATGATTTTAATGAATAAAACGTGAAGCCTAGCTACATTCACAAGCTTATTTAAAAACTTTACTTTATTTTTACTTTGCAAAGTTATTTACATGTTGGTAAGAAGCGCACGCAAAGGGGTACGACCCCATAAATAAAAATTATTATTCCGCATAATAAAAGGATGAGCAGCCTAACAATTAACTCGTGTACATAAGAGGTCTTGCAAGCCCGGTACCGGGAGAATAACCCATAAATATTCAACCAAGACTATCACCGTAAACGTATAACCACGATATTAAAAGATAGCAACACAAACACAAAATATTAAACATTACAGAAAAACAAATTGTTATACAAAAGCACCGTAAAATTGTTTAAGTACAGACAGCCGCTCTAAAAAGGTCACACACGACCACGGTAGAAACAGTAATGAAAGATAAAATAACATTCCTACAAACAGGAAGCACCGCAATGAATAGCAGGCTCATCTGGCTGAAGGGTGATCCGGTGTAGTGTCCAGGTCTTCCTTTTCAAAAACAACCTTAGGGGAATGAGAAGCTTCAGGCTGAGGTTCAGCATCCAGCACTCCGTAGTCAGTCACGGATATGGGTGCAACGGAGTTAACATTCGCAACTACCAAAGCAGTAGTAGCGGCAACCGTTGTTGGCACTCTTGAAGTGCTAGCTTCACCAACTAAGTTTTCAGAAGACAATGGATCAACTAAAGGACCCATTGCATCAGAAATAGATAGGCGACGGGACGAAGCACCTTCTTTAATCTTCTGAACATGGGCATGAACCGCATCCAATGAATCAGACAGGGAGGTTTCTCCGATAACCACATTATCTTCCTTTCGGTGAATAGGGAGAAGGAGTTGTTCATATGAAGGTTGTAATTGGCTACCCATCGGAGTCTCAGCAGAAGGGCCTTCCAAGCAGAGAAGGCTCGTGATATCAGCAATGCTAGTGTCCTTCTGCGACTCCAGCTGAGAAAGAAGGTTGAAATCCAGGTCACGGAAAGCAAGGACGGTGGAAACATACTTCGCTTCCACGGAAGGATCATAGGTGGCAACGTCAGTAACGCTCCTTCCAGCTTTCCCATGATCAATACCTGCTACCAGCCCAGTCTGCATTCCTTTGTCAATGGCAAGACCAAGGGCTGTCCCCAAAGCCGTAACATACTTCGTTGATTGCAGACACTTCATAACTGCCAACCTAAGGCCATGCCCAATGACCCATCGCCGACCATCTATGTTTGTCAGGAAGCGAGGATAAAACTCCTCATCTAAGTGAACAGCCATACCCACAAGCTCGGAGTCTGGCTCCGCTACACGATCACTCAATACCTTGACCTGAGCATCCTGTATTGCATCACACTATTCTTTGAAAAGTTCATAGCCTGAAACCTGATCATGAAGTCCAGAGCATGTGCCTTCCAGCGAAGACACCTGATCAACCAGCCCATCCCTTTCAGATTCAAGAGAGGCAGCCTTGATACTTAACTCATCACAGGATAACTGATAGTTTGACATGTCTTGAGTCAATTTGGTAATTTTAGCGTTAGAGGACGCAAGCACAGTATCTTTAATAACGGTCGCAGACTCAAGAGTCGCGATCTGTCCCTCAAGAGTACTTTTTTCCGCCTCAAGAGTTGTGGTCTGATCTTTCAAACTGTTCAACTCACTAACTCGAGCGGCTTCCGCAGCCTCAACAACAGAAACTTAGCTACGGAGACAAATTGCCTCTGCGGCCTCAGCTTCCTTCAGGGAAAACTAGGCTTTTAAACTTGCAATCTCAGTATCTTTCTCCTTCAATAAATCGGTATGCCTGGCACATTTCCTTTTAAACTTCTTCCTCTCCCTAAGATTGTGTTCAGACCGCAACCTAACTTCAGCACTAAGGCACGTCTGGCGTGCCGCCCCAACATTGAACTCAGCAAATAGTTGATCATAATCCATACCACGATGTTAGGAAAAAAACCCGGGAGGGGCAAGCTGATCAATCATGATGCGACATACCTCAGGATCATCAAGAAACGGAATCAGTAATCACGTTCCATTTAGGAACATATATCTGCTGAAGGGTCTCGAAATCCATCTCTTAAGAAATATAAAAAGCGTCAGCAGAAAGCTCTGTACCCCGAGGGTTAGAAGGACCAGCAGGATCCGGCCCGGCCACACTTGGAGAAGCGGGATCTGCAAAAAGGCTCTGAATAACATGCTCAATACCCGCCCCAAGAACAAGAGCAGAAAAGGTGCCATCAACAACGGTGGCAGCAACAGCCGCAGTCACTATCAGAGGTGGCGGAATGAAAGACCTGAAAATAGAAAAAGACGTGGATTACCAAGTGATAGAATATCTTAAGATCTTTATGAGATCAAAGGTTGTTTTGACTCGTGTTGTAGACTTTGAGTTTGGTGTGGAGAGGTATCAAGACAAAGTCAATCTCGCATCACCAACTTTTTTTATACGAGGCATAGATTACTTCCTTTCGTACTCATCAACTAAAGAACCTAAACTTGGAATAACTTTACCTCAATG
>BQNB010012323.1:4429-26775 GCA_026074375.1 Tanacetum coccineum
AAAAGATTAAAACTCCCGATGTGTTACAAAAACACTTTTACAAGTAATACGTCGATTGATTTTCAAATCAATTTTCTCGATTACCACATGTTCATGCTCATTCTACAAAGACAAACTATCAAGAAAGCTCAAGATTTAAAGACAAAGACTTCCATTAACTCTGATTTGAAGCTTTCAAGATAATGTAAAAGTATGAGAATGTTGGTAAAAGACTCAAGATCGCAAGATGGCATAGACGTTAAAGACAATGTCAAAGGCTCAAAGTCAAGATCGCAAAGCATGAAGGAACAAGCCTACAACAAAGAACAAAGAGAAGGACCAAGACCACATGAGCTTAAACGACGAAAGCAATCTCATTAATCTCATGAAGGAGTTTCATCAATGAACTCACTTCGAGGGAGATTGTTAGCCTTAAAATATTAATTTGAACATGAAGTTCGTCCATTATGTATTTATGTCTTGGTCAATCTATTAGTTAACGTTGTAATAGGAAAGTATCAGGAATCAGGCTCGATAGTTAATCTAATATTGTATATATGTTTCAGGTTTAATCCCAAGCAAAACCCGAGCCATCTTCAAGTCTCAGGTTTAATCCCAAGCAATCTCATTAATCTTAGGTTTAGCCATCTTCAAGTATGTGCCACTCTGTGCCATAAATTGCTCAAATACCTGAGATAAACGTGCTAAAAAGATCAACACAATGGTTGAGTGATATTCATAGGTTTATGGTAAACAGTTTGAATACAAGTTAAAACCTTCATTTCTTCTTCTCTTTTCTTCTTCGATTCGTGTTGTATGATATGAAGTAAAGTGTTATACGGATCCCTAACATGAACCAGTAGAACCTTTCTATCTGGTTTTTGCCAAACAATTAGTTTTTGACCCTTTTAAAAAAACCAAACAATAACTTATACTTTGACCCTCTTTTAAAAAAAATTAAAGCTACAACAAGACATCACTACACTTCATCTTTACTTGAGTATTTTGGAGGAAACAATCAAGTTGCCAATCTCACTTTAATGTTTACAATTTTTATGACGATATTTGTCAAAACACTTATCTAGCATACTTAGTCTTCTTCTCAAGGTTTTACTAAGTAATTGAGATGATCTATGATTTTCATATATCATATGCAAACAAAGATATATATGTCTATATGATGAGCACAAGACCTAGCATACGCCCTATTGTGCGAAAACATAAAGATGATAAACAAATGAGCAAATACGCCAAACAAGACACTTATGATCCATAAACAAACAAGACGCAAAGATAAGATGTAAACAAGGCAAATAAGTAGTCATATAGCATATCACACATCAAGTCATTAATTTTACTAATGAGAGATACCGAAACATTTACAAAAAAAAATATTTTTGACAAAATTATGAGTTAACCCAAACACCCCTTTTGAAACTATATTGTTTCTTTTAAGAATCAAAATTGACATACAAGCAAAGGAAAATACATGACAAGGTTGACATTTATGTTTCACAGATAAGCAAGCTCAAATGAATGAAGATAAGCAATACAATCACTATATCACAAGCAATGCAAACTAGAACTACTAATCTATAACATACATGACAAAAATTCTCTTATTCCCCTCCTTGCGATGAGTATGACGATGTATACCAAGCTTGATTAATGGCCAAATTACTTTATTTTCAAAGAAAGATGTATTAAAGTTCAAAGGATACCAACCAAAATTGCCCGACTCAAAGGTTTGAGTTTCTACGTTAATACAAAACTTGAAATTTTGAACATTTGTGGTATTTTGCGAATTCGACTTACTTGAACTTATAATCAGTACCTCTATCGTACTTTATTAAAAACTAGACTCAATTATCTTTGAAACGATATGTGGCACGACTTGTACGGATTTACGGTTAAGTTTTTATGACCTTTTGAAGTTGATCAAATTTTTGTAAAGCGTACTATAGAACCGGCTGGCCGGTTCTGTTCCTTGAATGGAACCGGCTTGTTATCGAACAGAACCGCCGGTCTGAACGAATTTTCCAAAAACGCTTATTTTGATCCGACGAAAAGAGTCAATACTTGGTAGACTTTAAGGTAAACTTATATAACAAATTTTTAGACCTTATTCAAAAGCTTGTATAACAACGATATTCAACAATCAAGACTTCTAAGAATAAAACAACGACATACTTTTCATATTAAGTCCCGCTTTTCGGATAGTTTGATACACGGATCGTACTCGGTTTTGAAAACCATTTGTTTTGAAAACTAGAGCCACCTGCTCTGATACCAATTGTTGAAAACGTAGAGGGGGGGGGGGTGAATACGTTTCCATTTAAAATCTAAAAACTTTTTGTATTAAATGCCTGAACAATCGTGACTTAATAGGAAAAAAAGGTAGAGGAGGTACGAGGGTTGCCCGTCAGGAGGGGGTGACTAAAAAATAGTACATACTTATATCGAGTGAACAAGCATAAACATCAAGCAATAACAAAAGCATAATTATAAAGTAAAGAAATAATGATATGTAAAGAGAAAGCAAACCGAACACGATGATTTATAGTGGTTCGGTCACGGAGCTCCTCTCCGCCCTACTCCACTCCCCGAGTACCCAACTCGAGAGTTACTTCACTAGATCAACATGCTCCTTTTTTCGGCGGAGAAAACCTCCACAACGTCGCTTAACACTTAACCGGTACTTAAATCTAAATACCGACGTCCTTAAACACGGGAGAACCAACCCATCGTCGCTTATACTTTATCCGGTACAAAGCTAAATACCGGGTTCTTACACAAAGGGTAGAACCAACCCAAAACCCCGTTATGTTTTATGGCCCAACATAACAAACCTTGTGTTTTATGGCACAAACACATAAACCATCTAGTCTAAATCAAATGGTACAAAAGATGATACAAATGAGTATTAAGCTACGATGAATTGATCCACAGAAAAATGGTCTAATGTTGATATGATCCTAATCTAAATAACTTCCCATTGATGAGTAAAAGCCTTTAAATGGATGTAGATGATGAGATCTCAATCTTGTAGATCTTCATATGGGTATGTTTGATGGTGGATGGAAATGGCAAGATCTTCAAGGCTTGCTTTGGTTGGATCATCATAAGAGTATGCTTACAACAAGATGAATGTTAGAAGCATTATGATCACATGAGAATGAGGGTGTTTAATGACTATTGCTACTGATCTAAATGAGTGAGAAATAAAAATTTTGGTAGAGCAAAATGTGTATGAAAGGTGTAATAAAAAATATAAGAAATAGCTTGGAATTTATAGGTCACAAAAGTTTACTGTAAGTTTCCAGTTCTGGCGTGCTTGTTGACAGAGGGCACCGCCTGCAAAAACTAAGGGTCTACCGGAATACAGTAACTAAATCCGAATTTTGATTTACAAAATCTTGAGATTATCTTTGTTTAATCCTATGAGGAGATTTTTTCCTTGGATTTGCTGCATTTGATTATATACTAAATGAAGTAATTAAATTAATAAGTGTAAGATGATTTTGTGTAAAGTTAGGGTTTAAAAAGATTTGTACACTTTTTCAAGTTGCATGTGCTTTTCTACAAAGTTGGGAGATAGTAAAGAAATCATGTTTTGAGATAATAAGAGGTTTGAGAAAAATGGTTTGTTATGTTTTGTCATTTAATAAAACCTTAGCCTAAGTTGATTGTAAAATGTTTTGTTTAAAACCAGTTTATTTGTATAAAAATACTTGTGAATGCAAAATGTGAAAAGAGGTTTGATCATAATGCAACATAACAAACATATACGAACCTGTGTTGCAACATACGAGGAGTCGAGACATGGAGAGATGTTGATGTATGTTGAGACAAAATACGATTACAAGTAATTTGTACATTTTACGTTATGTATTACAAGTTACGTGTTTGTCATCAACAAAACAAACGAGACTGTGTAGATTAAATATCGTAATATTTGCACTAACATGTCGTAACCAATCAGAAGCCTATAAATAGAGGTCAAATTCAGCCTTATTACTCATCCATTCTTCCTCCCATCTGAGGGGACGACTGGACATCACCCATGTCGTTTTTCAGCATTCTCCAGCCATTTTAAAAGGATGACTCCGGTCTCGAGATCACATCAAAATTACTAGTTTGTTCGATTACATTTTTTAATTACTTTCCAAATTTAATTGACCAAGTGATATTGAAATTAGGTATGAATACAATTTTTCGGACTAAGCTTTTCTTATTAATTATCATTATGATTCATTTATGTCTTGTTAATTCTTGGTATCTATATGGTTATAATACTTTGATCGTAAGAATGCCAAATATGATGCTCACTTACCATGACCGGTGGGAAAAAATTCCGGTTACTATGACCAGTGTGGCCGGGATTCCGCGAGATAAGTGAGGATTAGATGACCATTCGATCCTTGTTTTCCCAACTAATAAAATAAGTCGAATCATAAAGTTAATTAAGAAGCAAATAGGATAACAACTTTCCTTTCTCCTCGTTACTCAGTCTTTTCAATTAAGTTTTCAATATTTCTCAAATTCAACTTGACAATTAATCGCTTTCCTAGTTTATTAGTAAATTGCTTTAAGTTAAAATACCATCACATAGCTCTTTGGGTTGACCTGAGACTTATCCCAAGTATACTACACGCGATCGGGTATACTACTCGTTAGTTTGTATATAGATCTTAGGTGGTTCGCAGTTTATAAATTTAAAACCTAATCTATTTAAAAGAAAATACGCATCACATAATGTGTGTCATGATACTTACTGGGATAGTACAACTAGTATCAGAGCACATCGGATGATCTAAGGTGTTTATTGTGTGTTTAAAGTATGCCAACAAGCTTCACATAATTAACGAGATATTTCGGTTTTAATATGTCACAAATATCTTGAAACCAAATTTTTTGTGTTTAAAAACCTTAAAGTTTGCATTTTAAAGTTTATGTGATATATAAGCTAGTTTTGCAAAAGAAACGGATTAAAAACGATCTAAAGTGTGTTTTTAATTGATTTTTTGTGTTTGAAAAAACTATGTTTTAGGCGAGTTCTTGCTGGGCGAGTTGGTTTAGGCGAGTTGGTTTAGGCGAGTTGCGAAACCCTTTTTTGCCGAGTTGATTACGAGAGTTACTAGGCGATTTTGGTTTAAGCGAGTTATCATGCGAGTTACCAGCTTGTTTGGTTTGTAAAAATTCATGCGAGTTATAGGACCCAATTTCAGAGGCGATTTAACCTAGTTTAGGCCGACTAAATATATCCCTTATTTTGGCGAGTTAAATTTTGCTTAATCTTGACCATTTTGCATAAAACACTCAATCACTTAATCACTTAATCAACCATCTAAAACCACACAACACTTCTGAATCATTAACAAGATCCACAAATCATTTCACATAATCATCAACTCATCATGTCTACACTAACTCAAGATGTCCTTGCTGTTGGTTCTAAAAAACGTCCACCTATGCTAGAGAAGGGTAGTTATGATACTTGGCAAAGTAGAATGCTAATGTATATTAAAAGGAAAGAAAATGGCCAATTGTACTTGAATTCAATTAACCATGGTCCATATCAGTACAAAGAGATTATTGAACCAACAAACCCAGAAGCTAGAAAAGCTAAAGAGAAAAGAATGCAAAGGCTGACTTAATTGCCGATGAAAGGAAACAAGTTGAATGTGATGTAAGGGCTGCTAATATAATTTTTCAAGGGTTACCGAATGACATCTATGCTCTTCTGAATCACAATAAAAGTGCTCAGCAATATGGGATAGGGTTAAGAAACTTATGGATGGAACAGAGTTAACGAAGTAGGAAAGGGAAACGAAGTTAGCTAATGAGTTTGATAGGTTATTACTTCCCAGACGGAAGAAACAATTTAGTCATATAATCGAAGATTTGCTAAGCCCTGGATGATGATATACTCTAATTGAGCATATAATGAAATCAAAATGTCTCCGCTTCAGATAAACACCAAGTTCTTAAATCATCTACAACCTGAATGGAAAAGGTTTGTGATTGGGGTTAAACAATCAAAGGATCTTCACAAAGTTAGCTATGATCAATTGTTTGCCTATCTAAAACAGAATCAAGATGATGCATATGAGATTCGAGCTGAAAGAGCAGCAAGAAGTCATGATCCTCTTGCATTGGTTTCTAATACTTACAATTCAACTCCATACATCAATCCAACACCAAAGTATAATCAACAAGTGTATATGCTCTACAACAACCTTATGCTCCACAACAACCTTTGGCGCTACAACAACCCTATGAAGTACCTACGATTCAAAGGCAATCCCTTGTTACACCAATATCACAAATTCATAACTTCCTCATCACCTCCTATGCTTGTCTATTAAATTTGATACATTAGTATTCTATCAAATTTGACTTGGTACATGTTTTTCATTTTTATGCAATAACAAATACATTAAGCTATTTAAACATTACAACAATATTTTCTATTAGGATACGTTATGTTATCGTATTGGAATGGCTTAAGTAATTGTGCTGTTTTTTTGTGTGTACATGAACATGGCTGATTTTGATTATGATTATGATTAGACACGATGGAAACATTAATAGACACTAGCGAAAGATCATACCACAAATGCATAGTGAAGCACAAGATGAGTATGAAGCATAAGTATGCAGGTAGCAGTGAAAGGATAAAGAAGTATGGAATGAAAATACGGAGGTGATTCTTAATGCAGAATCAGAAATGGTGAAGTACATAAGGTATTTGACAAGCTAACGAGATAGAACGTTCCAATTGCTCAACCTACAACCGGTGAGCCTAATATTACTAAGGAACGAAATAAGATCGCGCGCCTCTGTGGGTAAACTAAAATTAAAGGTGTGTTGAAGAATAGAAGTTCAGTAAAAGGTTCTAGAAGTATGAGTGATGTGTCGTTGTGTGGTTGTAAATTATGATTTAAGTTTTAAATTTATATTTTTCCGACTTAACCAAAAATAACACTTTAACGGGCAGTGTACCCGGTCGGTGGGAGTTTCATGGTAAGTAGGGTGTCGATCACTAAGAGCGAGGAACACTTTCAATTTATTAATACTTTGGTTTTTCTAATCTAAGTTAGTCTAATCTATGCTAAACCTATGTTAATCCTAAATCTAATAGAAAATGGGGTTTTCAGCCTGAGAGACTGGCACGGGTTTGGTGGTGACTAAAATCAATTCAAGACACTAAACACACGCAAACAAATCAATAGAAGATAAAAGAGCGATCTAGCCAAATATAAGAAAACTGTATTAACTATTGTTAATCCAATCAGAACGTTGGGTTGTTTATTTAGTGCAATGATTACTTATCTCGAGGTGGCATATCATTCTTAAGACTTAGGCGTTACTTCTTCCTAAGACCTAGACACGTAGAATTCTGTCACAATTAAACGCATCCGCATAAAGCATCCTTATTTGCTGATTATAATCTATCTTAGGGATTAAGGCAATGGTGATCTTGTTAAACCCTAGCTCATAGAGACTTTACCCACTTACTGCTTAATGGCAATTCATACACTAGTAGTTTACTAACCAAGTCTTTACCAATTGATTAAAATGTACTCGTTGAAACCAAGGTCACCTTATGGCTCAACTAAGCTCACAATCAAAGGGTGAAGATAGGTCGTTAATTGTGATCCTATTTGTCTAGATGTATAAATCACTATATGGAGAGTTATCCCGACATCTAGATTACTTGGTCTGTATCACTAGATCCAGTTGAATGATAGGTCGCATACAAAAGCACGTAAACAAGTATATTAATAAACATAAACAAGCAATTCAACGATAAATTAAGAAATCGAGATAAACAAACCAAACATTAAGATCTTTATAACAATGGCTAATACCCGAAGGTATTAGCCTTCAAACGTCATATTTAATACAAAGGTAATGATTTAGCCAAGGTAATGATTTAGCCATGGTAAACTAACCGAGTTAACGAATGATACCAAAAATTGAACGATTATAAGAGTATAAGAAATTACACATTGTCTCTCTTCCTTTCCTCATTATGGAATTAATTACGTTGCTCGACCTCTTCTTCTCTTTTTCTCCTCTGAAAATCGACTTTTGTGGTTTAGGTATCGAGAATATGATTTAGCACACCAAAAACTCGTTTTTGAGTTTTCTATTTATAAGTCTGGAGTCGGTTCGATACGGCATATCCAAGGTGTTGGATACGGCGTATTGTGGGTTTCTTAGAGTAGGGACCACGTTTGATATCTTCTAGAATATTTTATTTCCTTATAGCTTGAATACGGCGTATTGCCTTCTTCTGGATACAGCGTATTGGATCTTGTTTCCTTCGTGATCTTGGAGATTACAAGGCCAGATACGCCGAATCTTCCTTGATGGATACGGCGTATTGGTCGTCAGAACAGTAATCTTCAAAATATCTTTGTTTAAGCTCCAGAATGCATGCCTTTTAGTTATCTTTCACCAAGTACTCCATAATTACTGCAATTATCAATTATAAACGATTAAGTAACAATTCTTTGCAATAATTATACAAAATGGGTTAATTACATGGGATAAATGATGCTATAAAATAGACGTTATTTGATGTCATCAAATATTCCCCCATTTGAATCCCTACTTGTCCCTCAAGAACCTTTAGAAGTTTATGAAAAGTATTCCCAAAGGAGATTTTTCTGTTTAAGCATTTATTTGATCTATTACAAGTACACAACCAAACACCTCACGAAATAGGAAGATGAAAACACTCAAATCACTCAACTAATCTATGTGGTAACATGTAACTAATTCGCTCAATTGCTCGGAAAGCCAAAATAGGCCCCGTGACATATTCCTATCATAGGCTTGGCAAGGATACACATCTCCACCACTAGAGCTAAGGAGTAACAAGTTTATAAAGGTAAAATGGGTTTTTGTTATAAGGCTTAGGGTTGATTACTCTAACTAATCTTTATCGATACCAATATTCCAGGAGGGCGACAAAGACCACACATACACACCCGTAACGACGGGATAGACACATGTGACTGCTCACTCCCACCTCGAATAAGCTAAAGAGTAGGACTAGTAGAGTAATATAGGGTATGGATCTTCTAACTTTCACCAATAGTAATAAACCAACAAGGCAGCTGAGACATGCATACATGGCCGTAACGACGGAATAGACATGCATGCTCGATCACATCCTCATTCGCGTAAAACCCATGGTTAATGATTAGGAAAGGGAATTAAATTGTTGTTAAACAAAAATTACAAAACAAATAGACTAGGTCCAAGATATAAGTTGCTAGACACTTTTTCCTGACCGTTACCATGACTAAGACAAAACTATTTACAAACGTCTTGATCATTGATCAAAAACAATAACCAAAGTTGCGTTCCCAACAGTAAACGGTCAACTATACTTCGCATCATTGCCCCAAAACTTTATAAACTTCTACAAGACAAGTGGCGAATATCTACCACTTAAATACAATACCCTATCCAACCACTGTTGATTTTTTAAGACGCGTCAACGAATAAATTGGGGTTCTAGCATGAATTATAGATAACAAAGATAGTTATATTAGATAGAAGGGCTTCATATAATTCCTTCAGTCTTAAGCTCTTGCAATTATCTCCAAAATTTTCTTCTCTTTTTTTGCGGTTTTTCTAATTTTTTTGATTTTTTTTAACACTATGCTACGAAACTCGGTGTAATTTCACCATCTTCACGATCATAATAACTCTGGATAATTCCTTCAGTAATTCTTCATTCTTTCTTCGGCACGTACCAATAATTGTGTTGGTAGTAAAAATACATGAGTTTTGACTACTTAATACATTCTCATTTGCAATGTGCAAATCTCTTCCCAACCGTACCAAAGATAAAAAATTGACACAAGACTCGGGAAATACATACTTTACACTTTAAGCAACTAGCAACTAATAAATGACAAATCTAACAGGTAAGTCTAAGGTGTAAAGGGTGTAACGAAACAAATAGTAGGTGTAATCCTAAAGGATTGTGCACTATGGTTGTTTCCCTAAAATCTGGTGGTATCTTACTCTTAAGATGAATTAACAAAGGTTTAATATACGGGGGTTAACTAACCAGTGTAGTTAGTTAATAAAACAACATATATAGGCTTTTTGGGTGTAATTCTAAAAATTTACCAATTTATACAAGTTACTCTATCTAAATCTATAGTACTCATTATTGTGGCCTCGAATAGATATACCAAGCCAAGTTTTAAAGTCTACAACATCACCGGCACACTTATATTTTTGTAGAATTTGGGTAAACATTTAGAAACGGATAAGGTTAAATCCTCACAAAAAAAATGAAGTGGGTTGTAGCTAATGTAGTGGTTTTACTAACAAGATTATTGTGTGCGGTTATTATCAAGTAATTATTTTCACAATGTATGCTTGATAAAAAAAAATTAAATTGAGCATAATTTAAGCAATTTAGGTGAAAAATAGGACAAATATCGTTCTAATCACCCATCCCCAGACCCCCCTCCCCCACTTGAATTATACAACGACCCACATTGTAAGATAAAAACATTAAAAAACAGGAATTATATGGAACTCCCTAATATTTTGCTCAGTAGATTCTCCAAGTTGAGTTTATGAGCAAGATTGTGTGTTGTAAATGTGTCTGGATACCAGCATGACTATAATCACACATAAGATTCTAGATGATTGATACTTCACCAACTTCGTCAATTTCTTTTCCATCGAGGTCCTGTGCAAAATATAGGAAAAACATGCAAAATTCCTATCTCGGGTATCTACGGTTAATTTAAATAAGCTAAATAAAACTGTACAAGAGACCAATACGTCGTATCCATAAACTGGAATACGCCGTATAAAAACCTGTAAAAAGCATCTAAATACGGGTCAGTCTGTTGAATACACCGTATCATGTACATGAATACGCCATATTGACAGATCTAACAATAATGTTTAAAGTGCATAAAAATAAAGGACTTATAACGTCCATACATTCAATACGCCGTATGGTATGGAGCGGATACGCCGTATTGATGTCTGGGAAGACAGACTCGATAAAAATAAATAATAATCCGGGCTGTCTCCTGGGAAGCACTTTTGTTTACAGCGAAGTCTTTAAAGTTAGAACTTTTTCTTCCTACCATATTCGGCTTATTGTTACCGATCCATCCTTCGTCCATCATGCGAAAGATTTCTTGATATTCTCGGCATGCATCTTTGCTTGTAATCGTCAAATCTTCGTATTCATCTTCTTTTATAGCTACGTACTCTTCGTCTTGTCCGAATGAATATCATCTCGAATCTTCTAATAGTGCAAACTGCAAACTCATGATCATCAAACAATTCACATCTTTCCTTATCTTCATTTTCATATTCTCTTTCTTCTTGATCATGGACAAAGCCTTCATTACTTACTACAGTCCTAAGATTAGCTAGTGATGCAAATTGCTTCACCCTTCCAAACAGAGATTTAGACAAGTCCTTTGACTGCAGGCACTCATCACTCAAGACCAACGCAGGAGATAAATCACCCTCCTTAATTCCGGATTTCATTTGTCCTTTCACCACGTGCACATACGAATTACCAACACCATTAGCCCCAGTATCTTTCTTTGCAACATGAATAGAGTTACTCTTAATATCACCAGGTTTATTCGATTTAACATTTGTTTCATTCAAAGGCGTTCTATGATACCTAGCAATATTTGCATGTAACCTAGACCTATCGATCCATACCGTGCATAGGTTATTCACCAATCTTTCCTCATTAAACACGTTAATGAACCGAACAAATCCGAACCTCTTACCAGTTTTCGACCTCTTGGTAGGAATAAACGTATCCACAATATGCCCGTACTGTTTGCATGACTGGAACAAATCCTTAGCTGAACATGATTCTGGGAAATTCGTGATAAACACTGATGTAGAGATCTTAGCCACGTCGTCCTCCATAGTTCTGTAGTTGCCCATGTGAAAATTAGGATTTTTGGATTTTTTTTAAATTAGGGTTATAAGAATTGGGAAGGTAATCAATCTGATCACCTAACCCTATGCCTAATGATTACGTCGAAAAAAATAAAACTCAATTAAAGACACCAATCCAAGATTAAAAAACCCTAATCTCTTAGAATCAAATGAATGGTGAATGAACAGATCAGGTTAATTGAATTAATTCAAAAACTCTAATCTAACAAACACGTCGAATCTGATCTAGAAAAAAAGAATACATTAATCAAAGATTTAGACGCAATAATCAAGCGTTATTCAATGAATGGTAATCAAACAAGCAAGGGAAATCAATCATGGGTTGATTTACAAAGAGGAGTCAAACATAATATAAACATAACTTATATTGGTCTAATCTTAAAACTTACGGGAAAAGATATTCCTTAATTTGGATGATTTGGTAATAATTTCATTTACTTCCACATTGGATAAGATAAAAGACCGGGTATGTAGACCTCTAATAGTATTCATATACTGATGTTCTTAGTTCAATGATCCTAAACGAGGTATCTCGAAAGTACTAACTCTCTCAGAAATCTTGTGCTTGAACCCGAAGCTAAGGCTAGTCAGTAAAATGGATTGAGGTGTTCGATCTCCTAAGAGAACCAGAAACGGCTAAGCATTATTTTGTAGTACATGTACGTGTTTCAAGTGAAGCCTCTTATATGATACTACCTTGCTAAGTCAGTAATGTAATGTAATCACATAACTCAGTGTAAAGGCTCATGGTATGTATGTGTTGGTTGTTGTGTGTCCCAATCAGGGTGAAGACAATCAATAGCTTATCTAATTACCAAATATGGTTACCGGATATCACTTGAAGTCGTGTAATCACTTTCCAAAGAAGATTATTCGACTCTATGCATGGGTATCACGAATACCTCTTGGGATAAAACCAAGTGTTTGTTCTTGTTCTAGACACATATCAAGAACCCTGCGTTTTTATGTGTTTTTGTTTTCTGTATGTTTTTTCCATGCAATTGTGATGCCTATTTATAGGGGATTTACTCGAAACCTAGTCAATGGAATTAATGAGAGATTAATGATCAATTAATCTCTTTCATAATTATCCTCCATAATTTAAGAATTAGTGTTACATGACCAAATTAAATATGGTCATTTAATGCAGTCAAATCTGCCACTTAAATAGGCAAAAGTTGTTACAAAATATTTAAAATAGTCAAATCTGTCACTTAAATGTTTGTAACCAACCATTTAATTCTAACCACAAAAAGAGTCAGGGAAAATCAGTGACTTAATGGGTGTACACTCCATACCTCCAAACTCATTTCCATGTATGATCCGATTCCCACAATTGCACTAAATTTCCAACAATCCTCCCCAATTTAGTACAATTCCTTTGCATGAAAAATTAAACATTAAACAAAACAAGTGCATAAATGAAAATGTCCCGAGGATTGAATTTCCATCTTAGTAAATTACACGTTCAAATATTCGAGAATCAGGGTGTACTAAGAATTGAACCCTTCAACCCATTTGAATACCTGAATATAAAATACACACAAGTTTTCAAACACATAAGAAACTTCTGACACTATACAAGCCATGTCTCCATATCCAAATCATAAATGTTGTAAGAGCCAAATTTCATGCTTCTTGAAGCGGCAAAACCTCAACATTTACATAGGTGGTTCCTCTTTATTCATGTTTCCGCTAAGCACTTTTTCAAAGGAATTAATCATTAAGAAGTAAAGACTTCATCCTTCTTTTCAGCAGGTTCCAAGCACATCCTTGGCAAGATATATTGATGTGTCGTTGTGTGGTTGTAAATTATGATTCAAGTTTTAAATTTATATTTTGCCGACTTAACCAAAAACAACACTTTAACGGGCAGTGTACCCGGTCGGTGGGAGTTTCGTGGTAAGTAGGGTGTCGATCACTAAGAGCGAGAAACACTTTCAATTTATTAATACTTTGGGTTTTCTAATCTAAGTTAGTCTAATCTATGCTAAACCTATGCTAAACCTATGTTAATCCTAAATCTAATGGATAAAGGGGGGTTTTCGGCCTGAGAGACTGGCACAGATTTTGTGGTGACTAAAACCAATTCAAGATACTAAAACACACGCAAGCAAATTAACAGAAGATAAAAGAGCGATCTAGCCAAATATAAGAAAACTGTATTAACCATTATTAATCCAATCAGATGGTTGGTTTGTTTATTTAGTGCAATGATTACTTATCTCGAAGCGGCATATCATTCTTAAGACTTATGCGTTACTTCTTCCTAAGACCTAAACAAGTAGAATTCTGTTACAATTAAACGCATCCGCATAAAGCATCCTTATTTGTTGATTATAATCTATCTTAGGGATTAAAGCAATGGTGATCTTGTTAAACCCTAGCTCATAGAGACTTTACCTACTTACTGCTTAATGGCAATTCATACACTAGTAGTCAACTGTACGAGTCCTTACCAATGGAATAAGAACGTACTCATTGATATCAAGGTCACCTTATGGCTCAACTTAGTTCACTAAACTAAAGGCAAGGATAGGTCAATATTTGTGATCCTATGATTCTAGATATATAAATTGCAATATGGAGAGTTATCCTGGACTCTTAGCTAACGCCCAAACAACACCGAAGTTGCAGCGCATTAAATATGTAGGACTAGATCCAGTTGAATGATAGGTCGCATACTTAAGCACGTAAACAAGTATAAATTGATAAACATAAACAAGCAATCAACGATAAATTAAGAAATCAAGATAAACAAACCAAACATTAAGATCTTCATAACAATGGCTAATACCCGAAGGTATTAGCCTTCAAACGTCATAATTAATACAAAAGTAATTATTTAGCCAAGGTAAACAAACCGAGTTAACGAATGATACCAAAAACTGAATGATTACAAGAGTATAAGAAATTACACGTTGTCTCCTATGGAATTAATCACGTTGCTCGACCTCTTCTGCTCTTTTTCTCCTCTGAAAATCAACTTTTATGGTTTAGGTATCGAGAATATGATTTAGCACACTTAAAACTCGTTTTTTAGTTTTCTATTTATAGGGTCTGGAATATGGTCAATACGGCGTATCCGACGTATCAGGGGTTTCTTGGAGTATGGACCACGTTTGATATCTTCCAGAATATTTTATTTCCATATAGCTTGAATACAGCGTATTTCCTTCTTTTGGATATGGCGTATTGGATCTTGTTTCATTCGTGGTCTTTGGTGAGTGCAGGCGCAAATACACCGTATCTTTCTTGATGGATACGGTGTATTGGATATCAGAACAGTAATCTTCAAAATATGTTCGTTTAAGCTCTAGAATGCGTGCCTTTTATTCAATCTTCACCAAGTACTCCATAATTACTGTAATTGTCAAATACAAACGATTAAGTAACAATTCTTTGCAATAATTATACAAAATGGGTTAATTACATGGGATAAATGATGCTATAAAATAGACGTTATTTGATGTCATCAAATATCCCCCACTTGAATCCTACTTGTCCTCAAGTAGCCTTTAGAAGTTTACAAAAATGTATCCCTAAGGATTTTTCCAGTTAAGCATTTATTTGATCTATTACAAGTACACAACGAAACACCTCACGGAATAGAAAGATGAAAACACTCAAATCATTCAACTAATCTATGTGGTAACATGTAATTAATTCACTCAATTGCTTAGTCGTGACAAGTATTCTATCATAAGCTTGGCAATGATACACATATCCACCACTAGAGCTAAGGAGTAACAAGTTTATAAAGGTAAAATGAGTTTTTATTGTAAGGCTTAGGGTTGATCATTCTACAATATTTCACCAAAAGTACCACACCAACAAGGTAGCTGAAGCACACATACATAACCATAACGACGAAATAGACATGTGTGTTCGATCACATCCTCATTCGAGTTTAACCAAGGGTTTGGATGAAGAATGATATAGGGTAGGGATCTTCTAACTTTCACCTATAGTAATAAACCAATAAGGAAGCTGAGACATGCATACATGGCCGTAACGACGGAATAGACATGCCTGCTCGTACACATCCTCATTCGCGTAAAACCCATGGTTAATGATTAGGAAAGGGAATTAAATTGTTGTTAAACAAAAAATACGAAACAAATAGACTAGGTCCAAGATATAAGTTGCTAGACACTTTTTCCCGACCGTCACCATGATTAAGACACAACTATTTACAAACGTCTTGATCATTGATCAAAAACAACAACCTGAGTTTGCGTTCCCGTAACGGTCAACTTCCCAATCATCCCATACTTTACATACTTTTACAAGACAAGTGGCGATATCTACCACTTTATACAAAACTTTACATTGTTGACTTATAAGACATATCAACGAATAATCGATCCTTCATATAATTCCTTCGGTCTAAGCTTTTGCAAAACAATTATCTTCAAACTTTCCTCCTCTTTTTTGTTGTAATTTTTTTTCTAATTTTTTTAATTTTTTTAACAATACTATACTACGAAACTCGGTGTAATTTCACCATCTTCATGATCATAATAACTCCGGATAATTCCTTCGGTAATTCTTCATTCTTCGGACGTACCAATAATTGCGTTGGTAGTAAAAATACATGAGTTTTGACTACTTTATACATTCCCATTTGCAATGTGCAAATTTCTTCCCAACCGTACGAAAGATAGAAACACAAGATTCGGGAAATACATACTTTACACTTTAAGCAACTAGTAACTGATAAATGGACATAATCTAATAGGGTAGGCTAAGGTGTAGAGGTGTAACGAAACAAATAGTTGGTGTTATTCCTAAAGGATTGGCTCTACGGGTTGTTCTAGGGGTATCTTACTCTTAAGATGAGAGTAAACAAAGGGTTTATACGGGGGTTAACTAACCAGTGTAGTTAGTTAATAAACAACATATAAAGGCTTTTTGGGTGTAATCATAAAAATTTACCAATTTAAACAAGTTACTCCATCTAAATCCATAGTACTTATTATTGTGGTCTCGAATAGATATACCAAGCCAAGTTCTAAAGTCTACAACATCATCGGCACACTCATATTTTTGTGGAATTTGGGTAAACATTTGGAAACGGATAAGGTTAAATCCTCATAATATCTAATAAGGGTTATTGTGTGCAGGTTATGTATCAAGTAATTTCACAAAAGTATGCTTGAAAAAAAAATTGAGAATAATTTAAGCATTTTAGTGAGAAAAAATAGGACAAGTATACATTCTAATTCCATCACCCTACTTGAATTATACAACGTCCTCGTTGTATAGATAAACCATTAAAAACGGGAATTTAAAAGAATTAGAATGAGAAAATTCCCTGATATTTTGCTTGGTTGATTCTCCAAGTTGAGTTTATGAGCAAGGACGTGTTGAACATCCTTCTTAAAGTTTCAAGACTCCAACACTTCAAAATTTCCAGATCGTAGATTCTCCACCAACATTGTCAATTTCTTTTCTTTCAGCGAGGTCCTGTGCAAAATATAGGAAAAACGATGCATTCCTATCTTGGTACCTACAGTTAGTTTAAACTAAACTAAATACAAAATATGGGTCAGTCTGTTTAATACGCCGTATCATGTGCATGAATACGCCGTATTGACATAACTAACAATAATGATTTAAAGTGCATAAAAATAAAGGACTGATAACGTCTAGACATTTAATACGCCGTATGGTATGGAGCAGATACGCCGTATTGATGTCTAGGAAGACAGACTCGATAAAAATAAATAACAATCCGGGTTGTCTCCCGGGAAGCACTTTTGTTTACAGCGAAGTCTTTAAGTTATACTTTTTTCTTCCTTCATTCGGTGCGTGTCACCTTCCATCCGTTGTCCTTTTTCTGAAAAATTTCTTGGTAGATCTAGGACATAGTATCTTCGTTCCTTTCCCAAGTATCATATTCACATCTTCTTATAGCAAGGTATTCTTCGTTGGGTCCAAGTGAATATTTAATAGCTTTAAACTTCTCAGCATTGCACATCCTTTTGTTAGGTCGCTCATAATTTAAAGTGTTGGATGTGTTGTTAGTTTCCAAATTCGCATCTTTTCATTTGAGCTTCGTTTGTCTTCGTTCATCATCTTTTTCAGTATTGTTATTTTCTCGAGTTTTTAGATAAAGCTCTAAGATCGAGTCAGTAGTAGTGTCACTACTACTTAAGATGCTGTCATTCATTCGTCTTTTATTCCAACTTCCATTTAGCCAAGAATGAAATAATACCTTTTTAGTTCTTCCATCCACTCTCCTGTGGTTTTTGAATGATGAATTTACTTATGATATGAATTCAAGTGGATCAATCCCCAGTTATTTCCTTCGTCCAACATTTCTTCTTCTCCATCGTATGATTCGGGGTAGAATTTATAGAAAAAATTCTCAACAAGTTCTTCCCAAGTGGTATTTTTCCTTCCTATTCGTTTATCCACCATTGTCGCGCGTCATCAGCTAGTGAGAGAGGAAAAACCTTTATTCATAATTGATGGGAGTCTACACTAAGAATATTGATTAAATCAAGCATTTCAAGCACCATAGCAATGTGGTCCACCACGTCTTCATGATGTATTCCATGTTATGCATTATTTTGTAACTCCGTTAAAAATTCCTTGTTGAGTTTAATGTTCACATCATTATTGGTGTTAGTAATAGAAAGATTTGATTCAGTTTGAGCTTTCTCCATGCTTTTATTTAAAAACAGTTCTACCATGATTTCTTGTTGTATCTTCTTCAATCAACTAGCTCTGATAAGTATGATCTCCCACAACGGTAAAAATATTAGCAAGATTTGCTCTGAAGAAAGATAGAAAAATTAAGTACGGAAATCAAATACGAAATCTCATATTCTGTTTTAGATGATCGATACGCCGTATTCAATTTACGTGAATACGCCGTATTAACCTATTAAGAGAATACACTGTATTGGACAGAAAGTTTGATATGCCGTAACCAATGGAAGTGGATACGCCGTATCGGTTTATCGACCAGAACAGTGTATTATGAAAATAATTAAATACGCAATCAATTAAACATACAAATATACAAGCAAATATATAGAATATACAAAATTATACACTAATCTAAATTACACTAATCTTAAGGGTTAGATCTAATCTAATGTTAAAAACCAAAATATCAAATAAAAATCAAGATTAATTCTCACTCCTCGGCAGCGGCGCTAAAAACTTGATGTGTCGTTGTGTGGTTGTAAATTCTGATTCAAGTTTTAAATTTATATTTTGCCGACTTAACCAAAAACAACACTTTAATGGGCAGTGTACCCGGTCGGTGGGAGTTTCGTGGTAAGTAGGGTGTCATTTACTAAGAGCGAGAAACACTTTTAATTTATTAATACTTTGGTTTTTCTAATCTAAGTTACTCTAATCTATGCTAAACCTATGTTAATCCTAAATCTAATGGATAAGGGGGGTTTCAGCCTAAGACACTGGCACAGGTTTTGTGGTGACTAAAACCAATTCAAGATACTAAAACACACGCAAGCAAATTAACAGAAGATAAAAGAGTGGTCTAGCCAAATATAAGAAAACTGTATTAACCATTATTAATCCAATCAGAACGTTGGTTTGTTTATTTAGTGCAATGATTACTTATCTTGAAGCGGCATATCATTCTTAAGACTTAGGCGTTAATTCTTCCTAAGACCTAGACACGTAGAATTCTGTCACAATTAAACTCATCCGCATAAAGCATCCTTATTTTCTGATTATAATCTATCTTAGGGATTAAAGCAATGGTGATCTTGTTAAACCCTAGCTCATAGAGACTTTACCCACTTACTGCTTAATGGAAATTCATACACTAGTAGTCCACTGTGCGAGTCCTTTCCAATAGAATAAGAACGTACTCATTGATACCAAGGTCACCTTATGGCTCAACTAAGCTCACTAAACTACAGGCAATGATAGGTCAATATTTGTGATCCTATGATTCTAGATATATAAATTGCAATATGGAGATCTATCCTGGACTCTTAGCCTACGCCTAAACAACACCGAAGTTGCAGCGCATTAAATATGTAGGACTAGATCCAGTTGAATGATAGGTCGCATACTTAAGCACGTAAACAATTATAAATTGATAAACATAAACAAGCAATCAATGATAAATTAAGAAATCGAGATTAAAAAACCAAACATTAAGATCTTCATAACTATGGCTAATACCCGAAGGTATTAGCCTTCAAACATCATAATTAATACAAAAGTAATTATTTAGCCAAGGTAAACTAACCGAGTTAACGAATGATACTAAAAATTGAACGATTACAAGAGTATAAGAAATTACACGTTGTCTCCTATGGAATTAATTGTGTTGCTCGACCACTTCTGATCTTTTTCTCCTCTGAAAATCGACTTTTATGGTTTAGGTATCGAGAATATGATTTAGCACACTTAAAACTCGTTTTTGAGTTTTCTATTTATAGGGTCTAGAATATGGTCGATACGGCGTATCCAAAGTCTTGGATACGGCGTATCGGGTGTTTCTTGGAGTAAGGACCACATTTGATATCTTCTAGAATATTTTATTTCCATATAGCTTAAATACGGCGTATTGCCTTCTTCTGGATATGGCATATTGGATCTTGTTTCCTTCGTGGTCTTTGGTGAGTGCAGACACAGATACGCTGTATCTTCCTTGATGGATACGGCGTATTGGATGTCAGAACATTAATCTTCAAAATATCTTCGTTTAAGCTCTAGAATGCATGCCTTTTAGTCAATCTTTACCAAGTTCTCCATAATTACTGCAATTCTGAAATACAAACGATTAAGTAATAATTCTTTGCAATAATTATACAAAATGGGTTAATTACATGGGATAAACGATGCAATAAAATAGACGTTATTTGATGTCATCATATGTAAATAGATGTGCTTCCGTCCTCTGAACGTTCAACTTTCCACATTGAACTCGCTATCAAGTTTCCTTAGTAGGGAGTTGGGTGTCCTAGCATTCAGCGACTTAGTTAGACTTTAATTCCATCCCTTCAGTAGACTTTATAACCAAGTCTCTAGCCAGTCCCTTCATCAAGTGATCAACTAAGTTTTGTTGAAACCTCACAAACTTTATAGATACCACCCTATTCGTGATCAGCTCACGAATCATGCTATGCCTGATACCTAAGTGTCTAGACTTCCCATTGTACATCTGGCTATAAGCTTTTGCCAATGTAGCAGCACTATCACAATGGATAGAAATAGGTGCTATAGGTTTGGACCACACTGAAATCTTAAGGATCAGGTTTCTTAACAATTCAGCTTCCTTACCAGCAGCTGCTAGAGCCACAAATTCAGATTCCATTATTGAACCACTAATGCAAGTTTGCTTCTTGGAAGCCCAAGAAATTGCACCACTATAAAGCAGGAATACCCAGCCACTTGTAGACGAATTTTCCTTAGTAGTGCTGATCTAGCTTGCATCAGTGTAATCTTCCAACACTGAAAGATAACCAGTATATGTCAATCTATAGTCCATGGGTTTCTTCAAGTACTCTAGTACCCACTGAATTTCTTGCCAATGCTGAGTACCAGAATTATTAGTATACCTGCTTAGTTTACCCACTACAAAAGCAATATCAGGCCTTGTACAAGTCATGGCATACATTAGGCAACCAATCACCCTAGAATACTCTAGTTGAGATATAGCCTGACCATTATTGGGCATCAGCTTCTCACTTGTATCCTTAGGAGTACTAACTAGAGTGCAGTCAAAGTAATTGAATTTCTTCAGTACCTTCTCAATATAATGAGACTGAGAAATTTCCTAATACCAAGGATAACATCAGCCTCCCCATGTCTTTCATAAGAGAACCTTGATAACAAAAACTCCTTTGTTAAGTCAACCTAAACTTGGTTAGTGCCAAAGATCAGCGTGTTATCAACATATAGGCAAATGATGACTCCTTTACCAGATTCATCAAATTTTCAATATACACATTTGTCAGCTTGGTTAAGTAAATAAGCATTAGACAAAACCACTTTATCAAATTTTTGATGCCATTGCTTAGGTGCCTGCTTTAGTCCATAAAGAGACTTAATCAGTTTACACACCTTATTTTCATTGTCAGGCATGCTGAAGCCCTGATGCTGGTTCATATAGACCCCCTCATCTAATTCACCATTCAATAAATTTTTCTTCACATCCATCTAATGAATAATCAGATTGTGAATTGATGCTATAACAATTAGCAATCTTATGGTACTGATACGTACCACTAGAGCATATAGAAGTCTATCCCTGACTCTTATTTAAAGCCCTGAATGACTAGCCTTGCCTTAAACTTTTCAATAGTTCCATCTACCTTTAGTTTTCTTTTAAAGATCCATTTGCAACCTAGAGGTAGATCAGCCAACACCTAAGTGTTGTTGCG
>BQNB010012323.1:31137-60870 GCA_026074375.1 Tanacetum coccineum
CCAACGATGTCTTAGCTAAGGAGGTTTTTGTTTGCTTTGAGTTGTGATTCTTCTAAGTGATTAACATATTAGCCCAAAAGGCCCATATGTAAAGCTTGGTCGGATTTCAACTATCTAATATGTGGATTTAACAGTTTAAATTAATTTGAACACACTCACCTAAATATATGGCTTATGTCGGGAAGAGGAATTCACAAGTTGTAATTATAAGTAGTCTTAGCATCTTGGTTCGTAAATAGCAGTGATCTTATTTTTAAGCTTAGCAATGGAGAAGTGAAAAATCGGGGATGATGAAGTTATCTTTTAGACACTTAATTGTGCTTTTTGTTCTATGATCCTCAAAGTTACCAATGAGGTAATGAAAACAATACATTATGTCAACACAAAACATTATCAAGAAAAAATCATAAAAAGAGAAAAAAATCTTTGAAAATGGGAAGTCGGGTGTTTTATAACTTGTGATCTCTTAACTCTCTCATCAAAACTCTTTGTACTTTTCAAAGGTTTAGTTTGGGGAAGTTTTGAGATATTTGGTTATAAGGCATGTGATATTGCGTGAGAACACTCAATCGTTTAGTTTGGGGAATTTTGATAAGTGTAAAATACACTTATCCTTTAATGCTTAAAATAACCCAAGTAAACCCAAAATAGACCAAAAATGGCAAAATTATGCTTGTATTTGTGTTTTGTGTGTGCAGGTACAGATAAATCAAAAATCACAAGAAAATAGTCAAAAACGAGCAAGCACGGGCACAAGAATCAGAAGAGTTCAAAAAGAAGCCAAAGATTTAAAGCCGAAGCCAGAAAAGTCAAGCCCTAGTCAAACATTGGTCAATATTAGTCAACAAAGCCCATTTCCTCTTATTATAAAACACAAAGGCCAATCTTGCATTTCTCGAAAGCTATTTTATAGCTAAAAAAGGGAGAAAGAACACAAGGACCATTTGTGCTATTATTCCAAAGTCCAACAGTTTTAATTGTCAAAATAAGGGCGCCAAAAGTTACTATTCACCCATCGTCCCAAAGTTACCTTATACTCAAATCAAATGGGTTTCTCAAATTAAAGGGTGCTTAGGTCAATTCAAGTGATCGTTTACAAGATGGCAGGGAGAGATTAGTCAAATCAATGCTCTAAGTATCCCTCTATCAAGCTTATGCCATGTCAGAACAAGAAAAGCATAATGGAATATGGGTTTTTGTGCTAAAACACTCACAAAAGAAGCACAAACGTCACATCAATGGAATGACACACTGGCAATCTTCAGGTGTCCACAGCTTGATCAAACGGCCACAATTGATGCTTGAATGATTGAAGAAATGATTGGTTGAGATTGAAAGATTGGAGAGCAGGGCAAGAGATCCTAGAAGCTTCTTTCAGGACCTATAAATAGGCCTCACCTCTCACACACACGAAAGATCTATCTAGTTTTTCTTTAGTAATTTTAGTCTAGCTTAAATTTCATATTTTTTAAATGTAATTTTCCTTAAAATGTTTTGTAATCTCCTTTTCAAGTAATGTAATCAGTAACTTTTATTAATGAAATTTAGTTTAAATCATTCATAAGCTCTCTTTTCTTGTTATTCAAAAGCTGTCTTAATAAGCCAAAATGTCTCAATAAGTTAATAAGCTCCTTTTAAGCTCTTTCAGTCTATAAGCTGAAATAGAACTTATTAAATTCAGAATTAATCTTACTTAAACCTTAAATCAGTTTAAACTTACATTTATCATGGACCTATTTGGATATGAGCTTTTTGGAAGGGGATCTTAACTTGGAAGAGATCCCAAGGACTTTACCCTAGCTTATCTAATAAGCTAGGGAGCTTGTAGCTGCCTTTATTGGTCCTCTTGTTTAGCTAGAGGAGTTTGTAAGTTTCTCTTTCATTTCCTTTAATTCTAGCTTTAAATAATGATATTATTGCTTTCTATATTTAGATCTGCTTATTTGCTTATTCTCTTTGCTTATTAGTGCTTATTTGAGTTTTATCTAGCTTAATCATCTTAGTTGTTTATCTGTTTTCAATTTTCTTAGTTTAAATCATAGTATTTCATATAAATGTCTTAAAAACCTCTAAAAAACCAAAAATATAGTAAAGTAGCTTAAGTCTTAGATTATTGCTTATTTAGTTGTTAAATCATGCTTATTAAAGTAATTTTAATCTGTTAATTGTCTGGTATTAAGCACTTGTTTACTAGATTTCAAAGTAGTAGCTTAATCATAAATGTCTTAGTCTTAAAGTGGTGTTTGGTTTAAGCTATTTTGACCTCCCAAAGTCAAAATGAGTTTTTGAAATTGTTTAAGTTAGCTTAGATTTCATTTAAAATCATTAGGCAAAGAGATTTTATAAGTTAGATTGTGAAATTGAAAAAAGTTATGGTTTAATATGTTGGTTCTAGCACCAGGGGAACTTTCTTTCGAATTTCACTTGTGCAATTGTTGATCTAAGCCCTACAAGGCTTAGATCTTGCTTGGACTTTGTTTGAACACTCTATTTGAGTGTGTTTTAGTGCAGTGTTTCCCTTAGGAAACCTGCATTTTCGTTTTGCAATTGTGTAAAAGTGCACCAGTACTAACAATAAGTTAGTACTGGTGGCAGTAGTAACAAAAATTTAGTACTGCTAGCTTAGATTTTAGATAAGAATTTAAGTAGGATTAAGTTTAGTTATAGCTTATTATAAATTTAGTTTAAGTTTACATTTTCTAGCTTATTTCATAGCTTAAATCTGTTCTTAAAAGTCCAATTGCATCAGCAGTACCTTCAAGTGAAAATACTGCTACCAGTACTAACAAAAGTTAGTACTGCTACCTTTGGCTTAATTTTTAGCTGAGTAAAAGTAGGATTTAGGTTTTTAAATTCAAGTTAGAAGTAATCTAGATATAGCTTAATATAGTTTAGGATTTAGTTTTCATTTTACTGCTTATTTTCTTAGCCATTTCAGCTGTTTAAAAAAGGAACTTTGCATCAGCAGTACTAACAAAAGTTAGTACTGCTGAGTCTTAAGCCCCAAATTAAGCCATCAAAGTTAGGATTTAATAGCTTATCTTTTAGCATTTTAAAGTCTAGTTATAGCTTAATATAGAATAAGTCTTAGATTACATTTTCTAGCTTATTTTCCTAGCTTATTTTGCTGTCAAAAGTAACTAAAAAACCAAAAACAGTACTTAGAAACTTTAGGATTTAAATTTGTTAATTTAGCTTATGGGTCTAGATTTTATAGCTTAATTAGATAGATTATAAGTAGTTTAATAAGTCCTTAAAGTTTTAGAGTTTAGTTTAGCTTTTTAAAGTTTTTAGCTTAATTAAAGTTTGTGCTATCTTGCTTATTTTCTGAGTTTGCTTAGTTCATGCTCAATTTTAGTTGTTTAAAAGTACTTCTAGCTTAGATTTCTTTGCATTCATAGATAAAGCATTTCATAAGCTTCCTAGAACTCTTTTCCTTTTTCACATTAAGCTTAATTTGAGCTTATTATAGCTGTTTTAGTAAAACATAGCCCAAACCCCTAGTTTCTGTAACAGCTTATTTAGAAGCTCTTTTAAGAGCTTATCTTTGAGTTTCAGACCATAGTGCTTTTGTTAAAGTTGTTCTCCCTAGCTTCCTTTACAACTTTGCTCTTTTAAGTTTTTAGTGATAAGCACTTTTAGAATTTAAGCTTATAATTGGACTTAGTTTGTTGTCGGGGTAAGTCCTCAGGGACCATTCCTGTAATTTTTCTGTTTTAGTTGTTTTCCAGTTAATCCTTGCCCGTTAAATGTTTTAGCCCGTTAGTCCTTAAGTCTTTTACACAGTTAGTCCCTAAGTTAGTTTTTAATTAGTTTATTAAGTTTTAATTAATAGTTAGGGTTAGGTTTTAATTAGTTTAATTAAACTTTTATAAAAAGATAAAAATTAGGGCTTTTATTTTTAATAATTTTCGGCACTTTTTCTTTATCTAGTGAAATTTTAGTTTACATTTTTAAGGATTAAAATTAGTTTACTTGCTTAATTGTCATTATTTGTTGCTTCTTAATTAGTAGTAATAGCTTATCCAAAATATCTTTGCTTCATTCAAATCAGAATCCGAACCTAAACGTGGTTTCAATTTCACTAGTCGTTGGGGAAACGACCCGGGTGATCATACTTACCCGGTTTAATATACGTATATTATATATTTTATATATTATTTTTGTAAGTTTTGACTTTTTACCTTGGTCAAAGGTGAATAGTTGGAATTTACCTAAGTAATATTATTATTATATATTTTATAGGTATACAAAACTACGAATCAGTTTTTGGCGCCGTTGCCGGGGAACTAGTGTTTACGATTCCTACGTTTTGTGTTTGTTGATTTGGTTTGAAGATCCTTTCGATTTAGAAAGTTTCAATTTTGTTTTATAATTTAAAAAATCCAAAAAAAAAATTATAAAATATAAAAAGTAAAAAAATATATATATATATTTTCCTTTTCTTTTTAGTATAAGTAAAAGATAAAAAATATATATAAAAAAATAGAAAAATCAAAAATATAAAAAAAAATATCTTCCTTTCAATTAAAGAAATAAAAATCACCAATTGGTAAAAATACCAAAATATAAAATTAAAATTCATTGCTAAAAAAAAAAATTCATTGCTAAAAAAAATTAGTGTAAAATTTTGCTTTTTAATTGTTAGTTTTTCTTTTTATGCGCACTCGTTCGAAATCGCGTAGACGTCGTCAACAACAAACTCTTCCGGTTGTTGAAAATTTTGATTTAGAAGAACCAATTGTTGAACAAAACGTTGTCCCAATGGCCGACAATCGAACGATGGCCCAAATGTTGCAAGCACCCATCGAGGGTTAGGAAGATGCTATAGTTGTCCCACCGTTCAATGCTAACAATTTCGAGCTTAAACAACCTTTAATCAATCTTGTGCAAAGTAATAAGTTTACGGGTAGACAAGACCCTCACAATCACCTTCGAAATTTTTTAAACAAGTTCACATCAACGTTTAGACCATCCAAAGTTCAGAACAATCGGTTATGCTTATGCTTTCCCCTTTCCTCTCTATGACGTGAAGCCCAGAGATTTGGTTAGAAAAAAAGAACACCCTAGAATCAATTCCTCACATTGACGACCTTTGTTTTCAAAATTCATAAACCAATACTTCCCACCTTCAAAAACCAATTACTATCGAAATGAGATCATTACTTTTTATCAAAAACCAAACAAAGCCTTTAATGAAGCATGGGAACGTTTTAAAGGACTCCTTCGTTAATGTCCTCACCATGGCTTCTTGGAACTCCACCAACTCGATACTTTTTTACAACTCTGGAATTCAAACGAACAAGATGCTTAGATCTGCAGCAGTGGCAATTTCTTAGACAGATTTCACAAGAAGGTTTTAGCGATATTAGAACAATCAAAAGTTTCGTTACTCCAGAAGTCTTGCTAATGATACAATAGTGAGTACGGATGCCCTCTTTCTAATTCTTCACCTTCTAATAATAATACTTTTCGATATGCAACAAATAGCCGCTTCTCTCAGAGGATAAGATGAACTATCAAGATGAACCAAAAGATTAATCAAATGAAACTTTATTTGTTACTAACACCTTGCACCCGACAAAGCAGTTGAGGAAAGTAGTGTCACTTGTAGAACAAATCTCTCATTTTAACCTTTGTCCATTAACACAAAGTGGAAACGATTTTCCTGTTTTCATATACAACATCCCAACAATTAAACAAACCGCAGCTTTTAGGTAATTTTCTCCAAAGAACCAACCTTCAATTTGGCAAGTCAAATAGAACAACCGGGTTCAATCAACCGAACTCCAAACCAAAAAACGATGCCAAAGGAACCAAATTTAATTTCAACCAAAACCGTGGAGGGAAACTTAATCAAAACCGTCAAAATCAAGTTTCCAAGCTCCACCATACCAAACACCTACCAATCAACCACCAATCAACAAGCTTTACCTACAAACTTCCATCAAATAGTGTTTTGAAAACAGATTTGAAAGCTAAGTCAAGCAAATGTGCATATTGAAGAATGTGCAAAAATCAAAAATCAAGTTTGCAAAATCAAAATGCAAATGTTACAAGTTTTGTTAACAAGCTTTACACCAAGTTTGATGAATTTAGGCAATACCAACCAAACTTCATCAAGTTCAAGTTCTTTTACCAAGCAAATACCATTCCAAACCCAAAGAAATGAGCCAGAGGCAATTACAATTCGTGAGTGGTATTTCTCACGATTGGACCTCTCCGATTTTCACCGCCAGTGGTGGAAAAGGAAAGTGAGGTGACAAAGGATACGGAGCTACCGAGCACCGAAGACATCCAACCTCCTCCATTGGTCCATGAACAAACCAAAGACAAAGAACCAATCGAAGAACCTTCTTTCGTTGCCAACAAAGCCAAACCTAGTTTGCCTTACCCATCAAGGCTCAACAAACAAAAGATTCGTGAAAAGGATGATATCCTAGCTCACAGAGTTTAATGTAAATCTCCGTAATCTCATTTTGAGCTAAGTTTCGCGAATAGCCTACTCATTCATATGCAAAGTTTTGCTCCGATGTATCAAAAAAGAATGCTTAATAACAAAGACAAGTTAATTGAGTTAACCAAACACCGTTGAATGAAAATTGTAGTGCGGTTGTCCTAAAAAAGCTTCCAAAAAAGCTAGGTGACCCTGGTTCGATTTCTCATTCATGTGATTTTTTCATGAGTTCATCTTAGCTTATCCCTTGCCAGATTAGTATGCAAGTATCAATCTTACCTTATCCATTATTGGAAAAAGCTTCAACTCTCATGCCTAACCGAAACAAAATGGTTTAGAATTCGCCAACCGTTACAATTTCCCAAACCAACCGTGTAGCAAAAATGTTTTTGTCAAAGTAGGAAAATTTTACTTTCCAGCCATTCGTTGTTTCTTGATTTTTATAGCCGATCCTTACGAGTAACCGTTGATACTAGGGCGACCCTTTCTTAGGACGTCTCATGCCTTAATCGATTTTTACGAAGAAGATTATTCTTAGGAATGATTATCAATCTATTAACCTAATTGTGGGATTGCACCTTCCATTTCATACAACAATCTCGAATCATTGAAGAAGGTTGATCTCATTGATGTTACTTGTGAAGAGTACTCACAAGAAGTACTTGGATTTTCCGATTCCGTTGCTTACAACAATCCTTCCCCATACTTCGATCTGATTGTTTCTACTTCATCTCCAACACTTACTCCGTTTGATGAAAGCGATTTTCTACTCTTTGAAGAAGCAGATGCTTTCATAGCAATCGATGATGAACCAGTTTCACCAGTTTTCAATGCTACGTACTATGATCCCGAGGGTGACATTCTCATTCTCGAGGCACTTCTCAACAATGATCCATTACCTCACATAAACCAAGGAGATTGCTCACCTGGAATTCAAAAAGATCTTAAAGTTGTTGAACCAAAGAAGTCTTCAGTCGAATATGCTACTTCTTACGAACCAAAAGATGAAATTCCCGAAGTCGAACTTAAAGAGTTACCTCCGCATCTCGAGTATGCATTCTTAGAGGAAAATAACAAACTTCCAGTTATAATTTCAAAAGATTTGAGCCAAGATGAAAAGACCTCACGCATCAAGTTTGAAAAACCGAAAACAAGCAAATGCTGGAAACATTCTGATATCCTAGAATAGATCCAGAATTTTGCTCTCCACAAAATCCTTTTAGACAGATGATTACAACCTTCAGTCCAACATCAAAGGAGTGTTTAACCCTAAAATCCCCGACGTCTATCAAGAAAGAAGTAGAAAACCTTCTTGACCAGGATTATTTATCCAATCTCGGATAGTCCCATCGGGTAGACAAGTCCATTTGTTCCTAAAAAGGTGTATGACCGTTGTCACAAACTAAGAAAATGAACTTGGTGCTACAAGATTAGTCACGGAATTGAGAGTTTAGCATCGAATTAATCGAAAGTTGAACGAAGCAACATGTAAAAACATTTTCCGTTACCATTCATGGACCAAATGTTAGAGCGATTAGCCAGCAATGAGTCTATTGTTTCCTTAGATGTTTTTTCAGGTATTTTCAAATCCCAATTGATTCCTAAAGATCAAGAAAAAAAACTACTTATTACGTGCCCATAACTGAAAGGTAAATATCAAGAAAATAGACGGAACTTTCGCGTACCGCGTATCCATTTTTCGGTTTGTGTAACGCTCCCGAACTTTCCAACGTTACATGATGCAATTTTTCACGACCATGATAGAAAAAAACGATGTAGGTTTTATATACATTTTTCATTTTTTGGAGATTCGTTATCTCGTGTGTTGGCCAATTTAGTAGAATGCTAAAAGGTGTGAAGATCACCAAATTTACATCTTTTTCCTCATGTCTTGCCAATTTAGATAAAATGCTTAAAAGGTGTGAAGACACCAAATTAGCACTAAATTGGGAAAAGAGCCATTTCATGGTTAAAGAGGGCATTGTTTTAGGACATAAGATCTCTAGAAAAGGAATTGAAGTCGATAAGGCCAAAGTTGATGTAATATCTAAGCTTCCTCATCCAAAGACCGTCAAAGGAATTCGAAGTTTTCTCGGGCATGAGGGATTCTATCGAAGATTTATCAAAGACTTTTCCAAAATCTCTCGACCCATGACCCATCTTTTAGAAAAGAACACTCCTTTCATTTTTTAAATTGACCGAAGCTCCAATTCTCATTGCTCCAAATTGGGACCAACCTTTTGAAATCATGTGCGATGCAAGTGATTATGCAATCGGTGCGGTTCTAGGACAAAGGATTGAGAAGCATTTTCGACCAATTCATTATGCAAGTAAGACTATGACAGAAGCAGAAACAAATTACACAACAACCGAGAAAGAGATGCTTGCAGTTGTTTATGCTTTCGAGAAGTTTCGATCATATCTAATCATGAACAAGAGTGTTGTTTACACGGACCACTCCGCTTTGAAATACCTTTTCAACAAGAAAGACGCCAAAGCAAGATTGCTTCGATGGGTCTTACTTCTTCAAGAATTTGATTTTAAGGTTATCGATACTAAGGGAGCTGAAAACTATGCAGCTGATCACCTCTCTCGTCTTGAAAATCCTTACGAAAATACTTTTGATCCAAAAGAGATTACCGAGACTTTTCCTTTAGAGACTTTAAGTGTGTTAACTTCCAAAGACCAAAGTACCCCGTGGTTCGCCGACTTTGCTAACTACCACGCGGGGAAATTCATTAAAAAAGGAATGTCGACTCAAGAGAAAAACAAGTTCTTTAAAGATGTAAAACATTATTTTTGGGATGACCCTTTTCTTTTTAAGACTTGTGCGGATCAAATAATCCGAAGGTGTGTAGATGGCAAAGAAGCTTTCAAAATTCTCAAAGCTTGTCATAGTGGACCCACCGGGGGACACTACGGAGCCAACTTTACCGCCAAGAAGATTTTTGATGCCGGTTTTTATTGGCCCACCATTTATAAGGATGCCTACGAATTTGTCAAAACTTGTGATGCTTGTCAAAGACAAGGCAAAATCTCTCAACGTGATGAGATGCCTCAAAATGCAATCCAAGTTTGTGAGATTTTCGATTTATGGGGAATTGATTTTATGGGACCTTTTCCGTCATCTAGGGGTAACAAATATATTCTAGTAGCAGTAGACTATCTTTCCAAGTGGGTTGAAGCGAAAGCGCTCCCTACCAACGATGCTAGGGTAGTTGTTAAGTTCTTAAAATCCCTTTTCTCCCGATTCGGTGCTCCGAGAGCAATCATAAGCGATCGTGGGACCCATTTTTGTAACGACAAATTTGATAAAGTTATGTCTAAATATGGTGTCACCCATCGTCTTTCGACTCCTTACCATCCTCAAACGAGTGGTCAAGTAGAAGTCACGAATCGTGGTCTCAAAAGAATTTTGGAAAGGACGGTAGGAGAAAACCGTGCCTCATGGTCCGACAAACTAGATGATGCATTATGGGCTTTTAGAACCGCTTATAAGACTCCAATTGGATGTACGCCCTACAGGCTAGTTTATGGAAAAGCATGTCATTTACCAGTTGAGTTAGAACACAAAGCATATTGGGCTCTCAAGCATGCCAACTTCGATTTAAAGACCGCGGGCGATCATCGAAAGCTCCAGCTCAATGAACTCAGCGAACTTCGTGATCAAGCTTACGAGAATTCATTAATCTACAAGGAGAAGGCAAAGAAGCTACACGATTCCAAGATAAAGAACCGAATCTTCAATGTTGGTGATCAAGTCTTGCTTTTCAACTCCCGATTAAAGATTTTCTCCGGAAAGCTCAAGTCCCGATGGTCTGGACCTTTCACAATCACCGAAGTTATCCTTATGGCACTGCAGTGTCTCATGTGCCGACGGTTCTAATTTCGAACAAGTACTGCCACCGTCTTAAGCATTACTATGGAGGGAAGCACCACCATGGTTATCGCCGGAACCTCCAACTTATCCCTAAGGACAACTAAATTTCAGGGTCGTCGAGCTTGAGCTTCGCCTCGGTGAACAAAAAACAAAGCCGCTTCGTGGGAGTTCACCCCATGCTTATCATCTCTATTTTTCTCTTATCTAATGTGTTGTGTTGAGAGAGGCTTGTTCTCTCTCCGATTTCTCGATGTTTGTTGTTTGTTTGTTGTGATTTTTGCAGGACTCTCCTAACAAATTCAATGAAGCCTCTCGTGTCCGGTGTTGTTTCCCGTTCTACTCGAGCTTCTCATCCTTTGTGTGAATTTAGTTTGGGGAGATCTATATCCTTTCATCATAATCGATTAACGTTTATCTTTGCATACTTCATAAACGGCTTAGATTTTCGTAGAGACCCGACTTTAAACATTGAGGACAATGTTTCGTTTTAGTTTGGGGAGGGAATCTATCGATTTGATGTTGCTTGCTTATTGTTTTGTTCTCACGTTCCCGTTTTCCCACAAAAATAGCAAAAATTTTAAATTTTTAGTTAAAAAAAAAAAAAAAAAGTAATAAAAAAGTGTTAAGACTAAAATGTAGGTTTTCCGTTGGTAAGAATAGAAAGTAATTTTTGACCTGATCGTACGTGTAGAGTTCTAGCTTTCTTCCTTAACAATTAATGATGATAGTTTGTGCTAGTCTCATGTAGACTTTAAACATGCTAGACTTGAAATCATTAGTAAATGAAGACTTGTGCTAATCTCAAGTAGATTTTAAATATGCCGAGTTGGATTTTATATAGGCTAAGTATTTGCAAATATCTTTTGTGAAGAATAAGAAATGATAGTGTTTGTTTTACGAAAAAAAATACGATCTAAACAATTTTATTGGAAAACTTAAAAGCTTATAAGAATAACTTGTGATTTTTCTTCCCCGAAGCTCTTAAAATGATTAATTATACGTGTTCTCTTTAATTTTTGCAAATTAGAGTTTTACTCTTAAAAATCTAATCAACATATTCAGAGAAAAAGCTTTATCGATGATAAGTCAAACATCGTTGGTAAATAAGAATTTTAGTTCGAGTTTATACCTTGGTTTTCTAAATACGAAATTTTTAACGATTAAAAAAAAAAAAAATCAATGTAGTGAATAAAAAGGATGCAAGTTATAAATCCTTAAATATAATAATTAATATACAAACTCCATCGCAATAAAAAGTACATGTCATAAGTCGTTCCGCATCCGATGTGACATCGCAAGAAAGGATGAGGATGTATATTTAGGTTGATATCATAAAAAGTACACAGAGCACTTGTCGGAAGGCGAGCCGAATGTCGTCGCAAGAAAAAGTGGGTGATACCAATTCCTAGCCTAATAATGTAAATAGTGAATAATAAAGTTGCAAAGTTAAAAAAAAAAAATAGTAAAAGTTTCATTTTCTAAAACCAAGGTATTCTTTTTAAGCTAAAGCTTGCAAAAGTCTGCAAAGCTCTTTCATCAAAAGTTCTTGCGTTCGGTTAGATTCTCCGATGGGGTGTCAAAAGCCCTAGCACTACCCGATGACTGTGGGATCGCTAGAGAAAAAGTCCATTCATGGAACAAGTAACTAACGATGTCTAGCTAAGGAGTTTTTGTTTGCTTTGAGTGTGATTCTTCTAAGAGATTACCATATTAGTCCCAAAAGGCCCATGTGTAAAAGCTTTGGTCAGGATTCAAAACTACTAATATTGGAAATTTAATGGTTTAAATTAATTTGAACACACTCACCTAAATATATGATTTATGTCGGGAAGAGGAATTCACAAGTTGTAATTATAAGTAGTCTTAGCATCTTAGTTCGTAATTAGCAGTGATCTTATTTTTAAGCTTAGCATGGGAGAAGTGAAAAAAACGAGGGATGAATGAAGTTAGCTTTTAGACACTTATTGTGGCCCCTTTTTGTTTGCATGATCCTCATAGTTACCAATTTGTAATGAAAACAATACAATATTGTCACCACAAAATAAGTTTGAATTAATTATCGCAAGAAAAGCCATAAAAAGAGAAAAATCTTTGAAAATGGGAAGTCGGGTGTTTTATAACTTGTGATCTCTTGTCTCTCAACAAAAAAATCTTTGCTACTTTTCAAAGGTTTAGTTTGGAATATTTGGTTATAAGGCATGTGATATTGCGTGAGGACACACAATCGTTTAGTTTGGGGAATTTTGATAAGTGTAAAATACACATATCTATTTATACCTAAAATAACCCAATTAAACCCAAAACAGACCAAAAATGGCAAAAATATGCTTGTATTTGTGTTTTGTGTGTGCAGGTACGGATAAGTCAAAAATCACAAGAAAACAGTCAAAAGCGAGCAAGCACGGGCACGAGAATCAGAAGAGTACAAAGCCGAAGCCCCAAAGCCCAAATCCTTAGCTTAAATCCTTTTGTAACATCTCCAGGGACCAATCTTGCAAATCCCGAAAGTTATTTATAACTTGAAAAAGGGAAAAGAAAGAGAAGGGCTAAAAGTGTAAAAATGCCAAACCTCCAACAGTTTTAACTGTCTACAAAGGGCGCCAACCTCTTTTACTATTCATCGTCTCCCCCGTTTTCACTACCATGGTAAAACAAAGGGCAAATAGAAATTAAAGGGTGCGTTGGTCAATTCAAGGAAGCTCAAGCACAAAATCAAGGGCAAATTAGTCTAATCAAGGGGATACTTATCCTAGTTCAAGCTCAAAGGCCACGTAATCAATGGTGAAAGCACAATGGAATGTGGGTTTTGTGCTAAACTCACTCACAAAAGAAGCACAAACGTCACATCAATGGAATGACACGCTGGCAATCCTCAGGTGTCCACTTCTTGATCAAACGGTCACAAATGAAGCTCAAATGTTTAATGGCTCGTTTAAGGAGAAGCTAACAGATTCAGATTTACTTAAATGTTTAATGGCTCGTTTTTGGATTGTTTGAATTAATTGATTATGAAGAAGATTGTTTATTTCCTATTTGAAGATGAAGTGGAATTACTTGGGTACGTGTTCTTATCATATCTTAAACGGCTTACAACCAATCAACACTGAAGCTACAACAATCACCACATCTCTCCCTGAAATCACTCCATTCATCGCCCTTCAGCTAAGAGTGGCAAATAAAAAAAAAATTTTGGAGCAAGAAGTGTCTGAAATGTAAAGAAGTCTGATCTCTCGGCTGATTGTTGCTTCAAATAAGATTCCAAGTTCCTACGGCGGTTGATACTTTCTAGGTACAAAACTTGATGATGCTTCTTAAGGTTTTGACGACACACTGCAGACTTAATCCAAGAAATACTCTGTGTTGCCTGGGCCAAAGTCTGTCAAGAATCAGAATCTGAAAAGAGTCAAAAGGAGATCATCAAAGCCATATAGGAACAAGATGAGGAGAAACAAGATCAAACTTACTCCATCAGGTCAAATGTTTAAAGTTGATTTGAAGGAATTTGATTTTTAAAAAGTGCTCTCTTCAGTCAATTGAATAAGAGAAGTCTGCACCAAACAAATCAACTACCGTCTATACCATGCTCTCATGGAAGCTTTTTGATAGCGGATGAGCGCCATGATAAGGGAGTGCAGACCAAGTGAAAGACCACAAGAGAAAACCATGACGTGCTATGATGATGAAGGACGATTGTGGATGATGAAGGCCCTTCAGCGTGTGATCAACTCAGGGTAGGTCTACAAAGAGAAGAAGATGGGATTCAGCGCTTCAGGGTCAGTTCAACCTCCATCCAAAAGTGATGACAAAGTTCAAAGAAAACCAAGGGAATCTGAAGCATTGCTTCCAAAAACATCAGCTCTCTCTTCTACCGGATGGCAAAGCATTGACACAAGGAGATGCTGGTGTTGGCTATTCGAAGCACAGTTCTGATTCCCGGCATCGAACATTTGAACAAATCGTCAGATGACATTTCAAAGCAAAGATAAAGGGGATGGATCAGACATGGGGACATGACACCGCACATCAAGGTTTTGTCAACCACTTACGTGGTTTAAGCCTATTCCTGAAAGCGATGACCAGTACACCTGAACAGACGGGACCATTCCCCAAATGATTTCCCGAAAACCAGAACATAACGGGCAAATGCATACGCTCAACGTTTTAAGTTCCGGAGGAAAACAGCTTAAAGGAAAGACAAATGATATTGGGTCGATCATCTCAAATGGTTCTGTAGACGAACTGGAAAGAAGAAGTCTCTGCAAGCTGACTTAGAAGGTCCAGCCTTTTCAACCTTGCCAAGCCTTTCACATGAATTATGTCTTTTTCAATATCAAATGGATGCAATGTCATAAGCTGTTAACAAATTAAGGTTGATTGGAGTAATCCTGAGGGTCATCAAAATTCAGAGAAAATATATAGAACCCACTGCCTTTGGAGGACCCAAGTCTGGGCTAACCTTCACACAATTCTTCTTCAACAAGGATTGGTTATTATTGCGACAGGTGACAAAGAGCGAAAAATTGAAATTATCCAATTTCTAAGATCAAAGCCGCGCGTTACCCTAGATTTGGCTTTGAGATTTGTTCCTTCATTTGTGGGTGGAGAGTGAAACGCGAATATGACATCAGTGCGGTCTATACATGGATACTCACTGGTGGTTTCGGAGGAAGGAATTCATATCAACAAACACAGTGAGTCTCTGATCGTGAAGCAGTCAGATCGCACATGCGAATTGTCAGTGTAGTTAGTGTCAAAGGGTTTGAAAACTATGAGATATAACTACTCAGAGAGATCATTCTTCGCCGAGTAGATTACCCAGAATACAGAAATCTAGGGAAACGGATCATCTCATAATCTAATAATTCATAAATTCTATTATTAAAATTTCAAAAATCTTCATCCAAATGATTTTGAGATCTGTTCCTTCTCAATATCAAAGAAATGCTCAACCCATCTGCCAAGGACAGACAAGACTAGTCTTTTACACTGCCGTCAACTGTGGATAAGAAACTGGAGTGATCGGAATCGTGGGGAGATTGCAACTCGGATGAAAAGCATATCAACAAAAGGTACCCTTGGAGTCCTAATTGGGAAGCAGACCGAACTATTACTTCAAGATGGCTATACCGATGTCCTTAAGCAAGAGCAAGTTGTCTACAAGAGGCTAGAAATACTCAAAGAAAGCTGATGTGGCTGAATGAGCTTTACTAGTTTAGTGATTGGGACGTTGACAAGAGTCCTGACAAAGTGACCAAATGGTTAAAGACTTTCATCTGTTCGAGTACAATAAGGGCATGGAGACCAGGAAGTGGTCAGAGGATGACAAGAGAAGAAGCAAAGACTTCATCACAGCTATCGAGAAAAGACTACAGATCAGAAGGATCTATCGAAGTCTGGAAAGCTTTGTTGGAGGAAGAATAAGAGATATTGACTACAGGCTGATCAACAGAACAACGTAACGACATCGTCGTTACAATCAAAGGTCAATTCTTATTTCATTTCTATTTTGAAATATACCTTGTGTACATTTGAGCTAGTAAATCTATTGATGGTTCGGATGTTAGAGTTAATTTATATCCCTCAACGATTGAGGGGAGCAGTTATATGTCTTTACAGACTTGCGAATTAAGGGCCTCACTTGTTCTCCTATATTTTATAAATTATTTTAATAATGATATCAAAATGTCAAAGGGTTTAAAATTTTTGATAAGGGGAGAAAATGTGATTAAAATATGTGTATAATAATATCTGTGATTATTAGAACTCATATAATCCGCCCAAACGTGCTAAACAATTTTGAATTCTCGAAGCACATTTTGAGGGGGAGGTTTTAAAAATAAAAAATACGATCGGGTACTAAACGCTTGGTTATTTATATCATAAAGTGGCCTAATTGAATTTTCAATGGTTTTATGGAAAGGAGAACTGTACCAAAAGACTGACCATGCATTTTACTTAATTGGAGTTATAAGGTTGGTAAGGTTAGGTACTATTCCCGATGATCCAGCCAAAACCGGAGGGATCTACCCAGGGACAATCCACTAGTTAGTGTTAGAGTCCTTAGGTATGACATGAAAAAAGGAGGTAAAAGTGAGAATAAGGGAAAAGTGCCGTCTGAGATGGAGCTAGTACTGGAATAAACCCCACAAGGTTTAGTATGAAGTCTTAGTAGCACTTGAAAGGGGTTGTAGAATTAAAAAGAATTGTAAAGATACAGGGTCTGTAATGACAGAAGCCTCCTTTCACCTTAGGATGAAAGAAACCTTTCTAGGGTCAATTCATATGCTGTCAGAATCCTAAGATGATTGCTGCATTGAAGATCGTCTCATTAGCCCAGTGATGAAAGCACAACCTCCCTAGCCACTCAGAATCTTTCAAAAGAATTCTTTTCATTCTCACAGAGACAAACCGATATCTATGACTTTTCACTCCGAGTTATTTGATATTGAAAAAGGTGCGTCTTTGCTCGCACTTCCGATACTTAAAACCAAAACGAAATATTGAGTCTAGAGCCAAGAGGATCATCAATTATTCTCGGTAGGACACATATCCAATTCTCTTGTCTTTCACCACATGTGGGGGGGGGGGGAACAACAAGGGGGGGGTTTTTCCATCTTAAGAGTCCTACGCATTATCCTTTGTGATATTGCCAGAACCATACGAGTGTCTGAGTGAAACGATAGTTTTTTCACAATGAAGATGGAAATCCTGCTGAGCCAACATTCAAACAAGCTTAGGTAGGTGACTTATGCGATTCTGCAAGAAATCAAACTTGTGTCAACTGGAAAGAAACAATGGTGGAATCTGTGTGAAATCAAACTTGGTCCAGTGAATAAGAATTTGGGGGGGGGAGACGGTTATTCTATCATTTTGAACAACAATTTAAAACTTTCCGAATGTAGTTACCAAAAGTCTTTTATAAGAAACACTTAGATTGTCTTTTCAAATCAATTTACTCTTTATTGCTAACTGTTTCATTACAGGATATCGTAAAGATGGAGAGCGAGCTGGAAATTTCCGTTCCTGAGATTGTCAGTAAAAATAACCTGAATGCTCAGACATGACTACAACTTGTTATGATTTTTATGAATTTGAAAGACCTCATAAAGGTGTCAAAGCTTCCGCAACCTCTGATGTCAAGTATTTCATTCACAAGTGCACAAGATGGCGAACCATTACAAGAGAAAAATTGATGTAAGATTATGTTTGGGCAATGATTCACAGAAAGCTCATGATCACAGTCAAGACATGTGTATAGAATTAAATCAAAAGATCTCTAACCAAACGTTCAAGATATTAAATTGTTCCACGAGCTAATATGACGGAAGTAATAAAGTTTGGCATTTTCAGGGTTGACCTCCCTTAGGGGGAGATTGTTAGATTTAAGAAAAAGACTCGTCACCCCATGTATTTTACTGTTTTTATATAGCTGTAGTTTAATGTTTAAAGTTATTTTTTTCTGGTTTTATGTCGGGTTTTAAATACCCCAGGTCATATTGTAAGTATATATTAGTCTCTTCCCACTATGGAAGAGACAAGCTAGTCTTAATTCATATTACAAAAGAAAACGCTTCTCTCTCTATAGACATTCTTCTCTAGAGTTCTCTCTCTAAAATAGCCGATCCAAGAATCGAACCGGGTTATGCTAATAGGATATAACCTACATTATGTCTAAATTATGGTGTCACAACATAGTCTTTCGACTCATTACACCTCAAACGATGTGGTCAAGTTGCAGTTTACGAATCGAGGTCTCAAAAAGATTTAGAGAGGACGGTCGGAGAAAACGTGTGCCTCAGGTCAGTTAAGTTAGATGGATGCATTTATGGGCTTTTAGGACCGCTTACAAGACTCCAATGGATGTACTCTCGTACAAGTTAGTCTTGGAATAAGCATGTCATCTTACGTTGAACGTTTAGAACACAAGCATATTGGGCTTCTTTACTTAAGCATGCCAACTTTGATTTAAAGAGCGGAGCGATCATCGAAAAGCTTCAATCAATGAACTAGCGAGCTTCGTGATCAAGCTTACAGAATTCGTTAATCTACAAGGAGAAGACAAAGACAGCTACACGATTTCAAGATAAAGACCGAATTTCCCAATGTTTGGTGATCAAGTCTTGCTTTTCAAACTCGGATTAAGATTTTCTCCTGAAAGCTCAAAGTCCTGATGGTCAGGACCTTTTCACAATCCCCGAAGTGTATCCTTATGGCATGCAAGTTGTCTCTGCCGATGGTTCTAATTTCAAAGTCAATTGCCACCGACTTAAGCACTACTATGGAGGGGATACACCACCATTGGTTATCTCGGACCTCTAAACTTTCCCTAAGGACAATTAAATTCAGGGATCGAGTCTAGCTTGTGACTCGGTGATCAAAAACAAGCCGCTTCATAGGAGTTTACCCCATGCTTATCATCTCTATTTTCTTTCTATTTTCTTATCTAATGTGTTGTGTTGAGAGAGGCTTGTTCTCTTTCCAATTTCTTGATATTTGTTGTTTGTTTGTTGTGATTTTTGCAGGATTCTCCCAACAAATTTTTTGAAGCCTCTCGTGTTCGGTTGAATTATCCCGTTCTACTCGAGTTTCTCATCCTTTGTGTGAATTTAGTTTGGGGAGATCCATATCCTTTCATCTTATCGATTAACGTCTATCTTTGCATACTTCATAAACGGCTTAGATTTTCGTAGAGACCCGACTTTAAACATTGAGGACAATGTTTCGGTTTAGTTTGGGGACGGGAATCTATCGATTTGATGCTACTTGCTTATTGTTTGGTTCTCACGTACCCGTTTTCCCACAAAAATAGCAAAAATCTTAAATTTTTTGTTATCATAAAAAAAATGTTAAGACAAAAATGTAGGTTTTCCGTTGGTAAGAATAAGAAGTAATTTTTGACCCGATCGTACGTGTAGAGTTCTAGCTTTCTCCCTTAACAATTAATGATGATAGTTTGTGCTAGTCTCATGTAGACTTTAAACATGCTAGACTTGAATCGTTAGTAAATAAAGACTTGTGCTAATCTCAAGTAGATTTTAAATATGCCGAGTTGGATTTTATATAGGCTAAGTATTTGCAAACTTCTTTTGTGAAGAATAAGAGATGATAGTGTTGTTTACGAATTAGGATGCTAAACAAAGTTTATTTGGAAAACTTAAGGGCTTATAAGAATAACTTGTGATTTTTCTTCCCAGGAGCTCTTAAAATGATTAATTATACGTGTTCTCTTTAATTTTTGCAAATTAGAGTTTTACTCTTAAAAGTCTAATCAACATATTCAGAGAAAAAAGCTTTATCAATGATGAGTCAAATATCGTTGGTAAATAAGAATTTTAGTTCGAGTTTATACTTTGGTTTTCTAAATACGAAATTTTTACTATTCATAAAAAAAATAAAAAAAAAAAAAAAAAAAAAATCTATAAAATGTAGTTGGTGAATAAAAAGGATGCAAGTTATAAATCCTTAAGTGTTAATAATTAATATACAAACTCCATCGCAATAAAGTACATGGGCATTTTGTCCGGTTTCGCTCACGATTGTGACATGATAGAAAGGGTGGAGGTTGTATATTTAGGGTGGATATCATAATAAGTCCGCGAGCTTTGACGGAGGCGAGAGGACGATGTGTCGGCGAAAAAAAAGTGATACCTATTCTAGGCCTAATAAATAGTTATAATAAAGTCGCGAAAGTTAGTAAAATAAATAGTAAAAAGTCTTTCATTTTCTAAAAAACCAAGCTATTTTTTGAGCTAAGGTTTTTGCATAATAGTTTACAAAGCATTTTCATGGAAAGTTCTTGCGTTTTCGGTTATTATTCTCGGATGGGGTTTGTCAAAAGCCATTAGCACTTACCTGATGACGGTGGGTGATTAGAAGAAGAAAGTCAATTCATGGGAAGTGAAATAACGATGTCTTATGCTAAATAAGTTTTTGTCTGTTTGAGTTGTGATTCTCTAAAGTGATTAACATATTTGCCCAAAAAGGCCCCTGTTGTAAAGCTTGGTCGGATTTCAATATCTAATATGTGGATTTAATGTTTTAAATTAATTTGAACACACACACCTAAAATATATGATTTATGGTCGGGAAGAGGAATTCACAGTTTTAATTATAAGTAGTCTTTAGCATTTAATTTCTATAATAGCAGTGATCTTATTTTTAAGCTTAGCATGGAAAAGGTGAAAAATCGGGGATGATGAAGTTATCTTTTTGACACTTAATTGTGCTTTTTATTCTATGATCCTCAAAGTTACCAATAAGGTAACGAATATAAAACATTATGTCAACTCAAAAATAAATTGTAGTTAGGTAGTTAATTATCAAGAAAAATCTTAAGAAATATTGGGGTATTCGGTGTTTTATACTTGTTGATCTCTTATCTTCTAAACAAAAAATCTTTGTACTTTTCAAACGGGTTAGTGGGGAATTTTGAAATATTTGGTTATACGGATGTTATATTGCTGTGAGGACACACAATCGTTTAGTTTGAGGGAATTTTGATAGTATAAAATACACACATCCGTTTGTACTTAAAACAACCCAATTAAACCCAAAACAGACCAAAAATGGAAAAAATATGCTTGTATTTGTGTTTTGTGTGTGTAGGTACGGATAAATCAAAAATCGCAAAAAAACAGTCAAAAACGAGCAAGCACAGACACGAGAATCAGAAGAGTTCAAAAAGAAGCCAAAGAATCAAAGCCGAAGCCAGAAAAGCCAAGCCTCAGTCAAATCCAGTCAAAAATGGTCAATAAAAGTCAACAAAACCCAAAACCCTAGCCCATGTCCTTTTATAAAACACAAGGGCCAAAATTTCAATTTCCCAAACTATTTTATAGCAAAAAAAAGGAAAGAAAGAACACAAGGACCATTTGTGTAATATCTCAAACTTATAACAGTTTTAACTGTCACAATTTGGGCGCCAACCCTTTTTACTATTCACCTTTCTTCCCCTGCTTACAACGTTTGAAGATAACTTGTTTGTGCTTAGAAACGATGTGACGAAGACTTGTCAAAATCTAGCAAAGGTGTGTGATTACAAACTTATGGTGCTCAATGCACACATTTGCTATCACTTGTTAGAGTCTCATAGAAGATGAGGATTTTTGTCAAGAGGTTGCGATCTACTTATATTTCATAGATTTATTTATAAGTTTGACGTCACGTGGATAGTACAAGATATAAGACACAAGTTTAGGTTATTCTACTTCTACATCAAGTTTGTTATACTTAGTTTTCTTCATCAGTAATCATTACAAAAGGCCTACAGAATTTGAAGATTCAAGAGATGGTTAACATATTGGTTTCAGGGGAAGCTTAATTGACAAAGTCATTATTATTACTGCCAGTTTAAGTTTCTACTGCTTAAATTCATTATTCTTGTTATACGTCATGGAGGGTAATTTGAGACATTAGAAGGTTGGATTAGTAGTGTAGTATGTGATTTGTAGTTGTAAAGATTCAAGTAGCTTATCTTCACAAGACCCCTGTTGGATTATGACAAGTACGCAACTTTGTTTGTTTTGTCATTATCAAATAGGGGAAGATTGTTGGGATTCTAGATTTGATGAGAAAAATAAAATATAGAATGAAACAAAAGGACTAAAATTGTAATTAAAGAATCTTCAAGCTCGTAGGGGAGAATATGAAGATAAAGATAAAGATTTTGAAGATACCAGAAGATTTCCTTATATGGAAGAAAACTTGCATATTAGGTTTAGTGAAAGTACACCTAATGTTGTAGGTAGTGGACTAGATTGGCTATTTGATATTGATGCACTAACAAGAATAATGAATTATGAGCCAATTGTTGCAGGAACACAGTCTAATGGTTTTGCAGGTACAAAAGCAAAGTGATAATGCAGGTCAAGCTAGAAAGGAAATAGAACCTATCAAAGATTATATTTTGCTACCATTATGGACTGCTGATCCACCATTTTCTTAAGACAAAAAGAGTTCTCCTGATGATGGATCTAAACCTTCAAGTAATGATGAAAAGAAGCTTAATGAAGATCCAAGAACAGAAAGTGAAAGTGAAGATCAAAAGAAGGATGATAATGTTAACTGCACTAACAATGTTAATACTGCTAGTGTGGAAACAGCACTAACAATGTTAATACTGTTAGTTCAACTGTTAATGCTGCTGGCATAGAAGTTAATGTTGTTGATGAAAAAACAAGCATTAAACTTCCAGTTAATCTAAATATGCCTGCTTTGGAGGATTATAGCATATTTGACTTCTCAAGAGGTGATGAAGATGATGATGCAGAGGCTGACATGAACAATTTGGATACAACAATCCAAGTCAGTCCTAATTCAACTACAAGAATTCATAAATATCATCCTCTTGATCAAGCGATTGGAGATTTGCATTCAACAACACAAACAATAAAGATGTCAAAGAATTTGGAGGAACATGGGTTTGTTAGTACTATTTAAGAAAGAATAAACCATAAAGACCTTCAAAACTGCTTGTTTGCTTGCTTTTTATCATAAGAAGAACCCAAAACGGTAATTCATGCATTGAAAGATCTAAGCTGGATAGAGGCTATGCATGAAGAGCTTCTACAATTCAAGTTACAAGAAGTTTAGACTTTAGTAGATTTACCAAAAGCTGAGTAAAAGTAGGATTTAGGTTTTTAAATTCAAGTTAGAAGTAATCTAGATATAGCTTGATATAGTTTAGGGTTTAGTTTTCATTTTGCTGCTTATTTTCTTAGACATTTCAGCTGTTTTAAAAAAGGAATTCTGCATCAGCAGTACTAAGTTAGTTAGTACTGCTGATATTCAAATCTCAATTTAAGCCAGTAATTGTAGGATTTAATAGCTTATCTTTTAGCATTTTAAAGTCTAGTTATAGCTTAATATAGAATAAGTCTTAGATTACATTTTCTAGCTTATTTACATAGCTTATTTTTGCTGTCAAAAAGTTAAAAAGCCAAAAACAGTACTTAGAAATTTTAAGGTTTTAATTTGTTAATTTAGCTTATGGATCTAGATTTTATAGCTTATATAGTTAGATATTAAGTAGTTTAATAAGTCCTTAAAGTTCTAGAGTCTAGTTTAGCTTTTTAAGCTTTTAAGCTCATTTGGATTTTGTAATATCTTGCTTATTTTCTGAGTTTGCTTAGTTCATGCTAAATTTTAGCTGCTTAAAAGTACTTCTAGCTTAGATTTCTTTGCAATCATAGTTTAAGCACATCATAAGCTTCTTAGAACACTTTTCCTTTTTCACATTAAGCTTGATTTGAGTTTTTTATAGCTGTTTTAGTAAAACATAGCCCAAACCCCTAGTTTCTGTAAAAGCTTATTGAGAAGCTCTTTTAGAGCTTATCTTTGAGTTTCAGACCATAGTGCTTTTGTTAAAGTTGTTCTCCCTAGCTTCCTTTACAACTTTGCTCTTTTAAGTTTTTAGTGATAAGCACTTTTAGAATTTAAGTTTATAATTGGACTTAGTTTGTTGTCGGGGTAAGTCCTCAGGGACCATTCCTGTAATTTTTCTGTTTTAGTTGTTTTCCAGTTAATCCTTGCCCGTTAAATGTTTTAGCCCGTTAGTCCTTAAGTCTTTTTCACAGTTAGTCCCTAAGTTAGTTTTTAATTAGTTTATTAAGTTTTAATTAATAGTTAGGGTTAGGTTTTAATTAGTTTAATTAAACTTTTATAAAAAGATAAAAATTAGGGCTTTTATTTTTAATAATTTTCGGCACTTTTTCTTTATCTAGTGAAATTTTAGTTTACATTTTTAAGGATTAAAATTAGTTTACTTGCTTAATTGTCATTATTTGTTGCTTCTTAATTAGTAGTAATAGCTTATCCAAAATATCTTTGCTTCATTCAAATCAGAATCCGAACTAGAACGTGGTTTCAATTTCACTAGTCGTTGGGGAAACGACCCGGGTGATCATACTTACCCGGTTAAATATACGTATTATCCCTAATAACCCTCATGTATTTCCTTGGTGTTCCTTTGTCAACTAGGGTCTTCCAAATCAAATCCCGTGGAACGCTATCATATGACTTTCTAGATCAAGGAAAGCCATATGCAGGTCTCTTTGTCTCTCCCTGTACTTCTCCATAAGGCTTCTAATAAGGTATAGTGCCTCGATTGAAGATCGTCTGGGCAAACCAAACTGTGTCTTAGACACTGAAGTCTATCTTCGGAGCCTTCTCTCTATCACTCTCTCCCAAAGCTTCATGGTGTGACCGAGAAGCTTGATACCCCTATAGTTGCTGCAAACTTGCGCATCGCCTTTGTTTTTGAAGATTGGGATGACTTCACTGAGTCTCTACTCTTTAGGCATCTTCGTGCTAGTTAAGATCTTGTTGAAGAGGCTAGTTAGCAAGAAAATAACCTCGTCCCCTATGCTTCTCCAAGCTTCTATGGGTATTTGATCCGGTCTTACGGCCTTATTTCTCCCCATCTTTTGTAAAGTAGTCCTCACTTCCCCCTGGCTGATCCTCGAGTAGTAGCAGTCGAAATGTGGCAGTCTGCTAGGGTCCACAACATCTTCGCGTCCCTTTGGTCCCTCACGTTGAAAAGAGAAGATAAGTATTCTCTCCATCTATTTTGAATCTATTCTTCATCCGTAATTGTAATAGTAACAAAAATGTTGCAGACGCATATGTGATTTAGTACTTTCAATTATCTGCGGTAGTTCAAAACTGAAATTGGCACAATTACCTAAATATAGGTGATTAGTACATCTACGTGTAAAAGCCACCATCAAAGTGATTTAATGGTTAAACACTTTGATGTTTTCGCAAGAGGTTCAAAGTTCAAAACTCACCCAACACACACTTTTAAGGTGGTTACGAAAAACTATCGAAAATAGTCAAAGAGATACTTGAATGAGCGAAGTTTGAGATGAGCATGATGGGTGAACTTAACTTCTCCTTGGATTACAAATTAAACAAATGGAAGATGGTATATTCTTTAATCAATCTAAGTATATTAAAGAAATGCTTAAGAAATTTGGTCTAGAAGATTCTAAACCAATGAAAACCCCCATGTCCTCCGATACTAAACTCACGAAAGATGAAGAGTGTGAGTCGGTAGATAGTACCAAGTATCAAGGCATGATAGGTAGTTTATTATACCTAACTGCAAGTAGGCCCGATATCATGTTTATGTTTGCCTTTGTGCTCGCTTAAAAGAGGCTTCCCAAAAACCTCTCACTTGAAGCGGTTTAAGGTATCTTCCGATACATTAAAGGCGACTACGCACTTAGGTTTATGGTAATCACTAAGGGGCGGGGGAAAACACCGGCAAATAGAAACCGTAGTATATGCCGACTCTGATCATGTGGGAGATTATGTGGACCGAAAGAGCACTAGCGGTATTTGTACGTTTGTGGGATGTTGTTGACTATTTCTGGTTCGCGAAAAGAAACAAACCGTTCTTGCTATATAAACTAACGATGCCGAATAAGGTAAGCGTCTGGGGAAAGGATGTCAATAAGCACTATGGATTGAAACAAGATCTTATCGTCTACCGACGTACGACTTGACGGTACGTTTCCACATATTGGGACACAAAGGCGCTGATTTACCTTGCAAAAAACCGCTGGTTGCAACATTCTCGTGCCAAACAATCGAAATACAGTCACTACTTCTTCTGTTCGATAATGCCAAAATGGGACATATCTAATCGGAAAATGTGACGTTCGTCGACAACATCGCGACATTCTTACTAAACCCATTAAATAAAATAAGCGTGAATGTTTAATTTCATACGTCTTGGTTTAGGACATGATGGAACACATTCCATAAAATCATTCTTAGTTTCGCTTCTCTTTATTCTGTCTCAATTCTAGTTGTGTTCCATTTTTTCCTAGTTTTATTCCCTACTTCGTGTCTTGACAATCTTAAATACTCCATCGGAAGTACTTTAAGCATATTTAATTCGCGAAATGCAAATTAAAATGTCACTCCTCTTCGTAAAATTTTCGTCAAAAACCAAGTCCAAAAACCCTTGGCTGAGGGCGGCCCCCATATAGGCGGCCCCCCCATATATTTGGGACCGCCGGTAATGGGTAAATATGAGACCGCCACCAGCAAGTCACAAAATGGGACACTTAAATAAAAAAAATTCAAAACAGAAAACCAAACACCCCCTTATTTGCTGCACTCGACGAACACGACCTAAAACCCACCAAAACTCAAATTCAACCATTAAAACATCAATTGAAGATCAAATCAACACTAATAATAAATCCTAATATCACAAAGATCAATTTAATTGTAAGTCATTTCATTAGTTTCTTTTTCTATTTTGAGTCTAGGGTTCATGATGAACACTAAAAATTAAAATTAGGGATTTTTGTGTTTTCTTTTAATTTTGTACACTTAAGACAACTAGGATAAATGTATAACTAATATGCTTTCCGTAGATATAGGATTTGCATACATTTGTGAATTTGTTGAAAAATTGATTTCGTACCCCCCCCCCCCCCCAACAAAAAACCCCAATTTTATTTTCAAATCATGCACGTTAGGAACATAATAAAATTGTTGTTATACATTGTTAATCCAACCTAAAAACGTTTTCAAACACATGCATAATGATCTCATGAACAAATTTCGAGATACATAATTCATATGTATTTTTTGACTTGTTGGATCGAGCAAAATCAAATTAGGTATCTGAACGGTTTGAATTAACTCTTAGGATTTTATATTTAGGTCGAGTTAATCGTTACTCCACACTTATTGCATATAGGCACACACTAGGCATCTCATTAAATGAAGGAATCTCACTACGATTATCTTTTCCAATTTTAGGTGAAATGACCTTGGAAGATGAATTACGATACACAAAATCATACGTTCCAACAATCTCAAACAAAAACTATGTTCCTGATATCTTAAAACCCATCATTCGAAACCTAGAATGTAGGTCAATCCATGAAGGTCGCCCTATATCTCCTGAATCCAATAAATACGATAATATTCAAACCCTTTTTCAAATTATTAAACTTTCGAAAATATATGAACTCCATGAAGAAATTTGTCCGAGATTTCTACTTGAATTTTAGTTTCAATGGGGACATTCACCAAAGATGACAATCTAAACATCTTCTTAACATTTTGGGGCATTGAAAAGAACATTTATGTTCCACTCAGTTATTTGCACTCATTCTCCTCCATTCTTGTGAAGGAGTATGTTCTTACTTGAAAGAAACCCTCGCTGACTCTTTGTGGTTGAAATATTCCTCTAGAATTATTGCTAGGGATACATACTATTATTATTATATGTTAATACTAACTTCACCTCTATATGGATAATCAAGTGTGTATATGTGTCTACATTATTATTTATGGTTGCTAATGTGACATTTAGTAGACATCTTAGCATTTATATGCTTCATCTCGAGACATTACATGCCGTATTCTCTCCTTTTGATCGGTTTTATGAACCGCGCTTTTGGAATTCGATAACATAGACAACTGCATGCCAGTGTAACAGAAGCATCAGTTTTTCACCGTACGGGTTAGAAATAGTAGACAACTTAACATTTTGTAATTAAGGTTCATTACCTGCGCGAGTCTCTCTAAAAACCTGATTCTTTGTGAGGTCGTCTAATAATTCAGTTAGCTTGAGTTTAAATACTCTGGTCCCTACTTCCGGCCGATCAAGGGCTCTTTGTCCAGGCACGTATGCGAGCATTTCATTTATTTTGAGCCACTTTGGGTTGGAAGTAAATGTAATGAACATTTATGGGTTACCATATGCACGGCATAAAGCCATTGTATCTTGGTAGTTCTGCATCATATACCTTGGGCCGCTTGTAAAAGTATGAGGCAGAACGATCCTTTTGCCATATTTGTGTCACCCCTTGTAACGGCATCACACACATTAGGGTACAGGTCTACACGCAAGGTGTCTTGATTGTTTCTCGTCCAACTAAGTCTTTGTTCTTCGATGGCAGTGTATGCGTCTACCAAATACCGCTGAAATAGCACGCCTCCTCTAAGTAAAGTAGTTCCCTATTCTTTTCTGTATTGAATAATGTACGCATAATACTCTTTCATTGTGACATAACCCCTGATAGTTTTACGTGTTCCTGTGTTGCTATGATACAGAATTTTATCATGATATCCATCTTCTCCATATAGGAATAACAAAGGATACTAGAGTGCCATGTAGGATGGGTGCAACTCTGAAATCATTTGTGGCCCACTAGATTTGTTGCTTACAATGATGTCTCTTGTAGGCACCCCTCCCCCAAAATCGTTTGTGATCAGAGCAGCAACTTCTAAAACAGTTGGTGCGTTGTACTGCCTTGAATTTGTTCTCTCTGAAATCAGCCGCAACTCCACGTTCACAAAAGTATGTGAATGACACCAATCCCTTGCCATTCAAAATGCTTTGGCGATGGAACTGTTCTGATCCAACATTTCGATAAGACTTCCTGTGGTATATCCTATATCATAACACGGGTTCGATTCTTGGATCGGGCTAGTTTTAGAGAGAGAAACACTAGAGAGAGAATGTCTAGAGAGAGAAAGTGTTTCTTTGTAAATGAATATTTGATTAACTTATCTCTTCCAAAGTAGGAAGAGACTATATATAGTACTTACAATATATCGGGTATTTGAACCCGACTTAAAACCGAAAAACGTACTATTAACTATTAAACTACGAGCTATATAAAACAGTAAAATACACGGGGTGACCGAGTCTTTTTCTAATATCTAACAATCTCCCCCTAAGGGAGGTCACCCTGAAAATGCCAAACTTTATTACTTCCGTCATTAGCTCGTGGACATTTAATATCTTGAACGTTTGGTGTAGAGATCTTTTGATTTATCTTACACATGTCTTTGACTGTGATCTTGAGCTTTCTTGAGATCATTGCCCAAACATAATCTTACATCATCTTGTAATGGTTCGCCATCTTGTGCACTTGTGAATGAATACTTGACATCAGAGTTTGCGGAAGCTTTGACACCTTTATGAGGTCTTTCATAACATCATAACAAGTGTAGGTCGTGTCTGAACATTCGGTTATTTACTTGACATCTCAGGAACTGGGAATTTCCATCTCCATCTCCATCTTTACGATATCCTGTAATGAAACAGTTAGCAATAAAGAGAAAATTGATTTGAAAAGACAGTCTAAGTGTTTCTTATAAAAGACTTTTGTAACACTTCGAAAGTTTTGATTGTTTGTCAAATGATGAATAACCGTCAATTCTTATACTGGAACAAGTTTGATTCACACAGAATCGCACCATTGTTTCTTTCCAGTTGACACAAGTTTGATTCTTGTAGAATCGCACAAGTCACCTACCTAGAGCTTGTTTGATAATGCGTAGGACTCTTAGGATAGACTTGTTTCCACAGTGTGTGAAAGACAAGAGAATTGGATATATGTCCTAACGAGATTAATTGACG